>SMGT01015886.1:237172-258934 GCA_004794575.1 Lanistes nyassanus | reverse complement strand
GGCTGTGCTGCTTTATCATTCTTTACACTCAGGAAATTGACAGACAGACAGACAGACAGACAGACAGACAGACAGACAGACAGACAGACAGACAGACAGACAGACAGACAGACAGACAGACAGACAGACAGACAGACAGACAGACAGACAGTACGAAAGTACGAGTAACAATGAAACATAAAAGAAAGAAACAGCAAAAGAAAGAACGAAAGAACAAAAGATAAACGAAACAACGAAAGAAAGAAGCAACGAAACAACGAAAGAAAGAAGCAACGAAACAACGAAAGAAAGAAGCAACGAAACAACGAAAGAAAGAAACAACAAAGGAATGCAACAACGAAACAACGAGAGAAAGAAAAATAAAACTGAAAGAAATAATACCAAGAGAATGTTGTGTTGAACGAGTTTATTTCTAGCAGAGTTCACGCTACGGACTGTGCTGTGCAGAAAAAGATTTGATGGAGTGTGGATTGAAAGATTTGATTCACCATTTGTCCTCACCTTAAGGCCTTCCTACACTTGCAATGTTCTCAGCAATATTTACCATATATGGAAGTTGCAATGTTTAGCGAAAATGTTGCAGGGAGGCCTCTCAACATTTTAGGGGATACCACACCGCGCTATTTTCCAGCAGGGGCTCAAAATGTTGCAGCGTGTCAGCCAATCAGAAAGGATCCTACTATTTAGTGCATTGTGGTCTAGCGCTGGTCGTGATCATGTTAGGCCTTCGATTGATAGTCATCTGGTCAGAAAAAACGATTTTCCAATTAATTGATCTCTTGCACCACCATCCCAGCATATACGAAAACACATCCCCTGACTATTCAAACAGAGATTTAGTACGGGAAGTTTACCCGTCGATTGCGAGACGGCTGGGTCACGAAACTGTCGTGCGACATTCGCAAGAAGCGTCTGCTTTCGGTGGAGTCGTGTGGTGATATTCTTGTAGAAGACACGTACGCGTATGCTCCCAACTGGTTTCGACGAGCAATGCACTGTGGAACCCACATTCTTCTTTTCCGTTTTGTTTTCTCAGACTGCTGGGCGAAAATAAATGCAGTCGCAGAAGCTGCAGCGGTCAGAATAAATTGTTCGTGATCATCCATAGTGTTACTATTGTCAGCCCCTAGAGCGAACACGGGATGATCATGTGACGATCTGGCGGGTAGAATAATGCAGGTGTCTTGCGCCCGTGTACGGAGAATGCTCGGAAAATGTTTTCGCTCAACGTTGAGAGCATTGCAAGTATAGGAAGGCCTTTAACTGTATCATCTGCACAGATAAATGCGTTCAGTTTCAACAAAACCAGCATAGTCTTAAGCGCGTGTCTTCCTCTTCCCGAGGCACGTGTCTCCTTCAGTTCGCTTTCAGGGTTCAGCCTGAGCGGTAGACGAGTGGCAGTTGATAGCCTGTCTTCTTGGTGGTTATAAAATATCATTTCCCATTTTGTGTATCCATTTTTTCACGTTGCAAACGCATTTCTATCAGCTGGTAGTGTTCATCATCCCCACATGGACACAGAGTAGACGGTTCATGAAGTGGTCTCAGCGTTCCTCAGATATTCTGGTATTGATGGCAAAGAATCTCTTTCTTAATTTAACTCAGTGGACAAAGTCCCACTTCGCCTCAATCGAAAATTGTATGTCATTGTGCATTATACCCTCCATTATTAAAAAAAATCTGCATAAGAAATACTGACTAGTCCTATGTCTGCAGTAACAGTCAGCTCTTAGATCCTCTTTCACATGCGGGAACCTGTACGTATCCATGGCAATGCCATGGAAATGACAAAAGGCACACAAAAATGTTTCTGGATATTTTATGTGTCCCTGGTATTCACTAAAATATATGCTACAATCACTGTCAGTCAGAACTCCGATGCCTTTAAAAAGGTAGAGGTCGGAAATTACTTAGATAAGGTGTTATTTTATCTACTACAGTTTCCTCTTTTCCTTTAGTATCTACCCCTTCCTTAAGTTATTCCGATACATATTCCTATAGTTCCCTACCGTAAAAACAATCCAACAAAAAACCGGAAATTATGATCTTTTTTCTTTTTGAAGCCAACACGAATTTGTACTTTTAACTAGGCAACGACACGTGGCCTTCCTGGAAGTCATTTTATGTGATAGCTCCGTTAAGCGTCGTCTTTACCGGTTCTATAAAGAACTGTACAGAGCATATGGTTATGGTTTTTATTGCCAAACGTCAAACGAGGTGCGTATCAGGTGCTGCTGCTTGAGACAAGTCAATGTGCTACCTCTTTGGGACTACCGTCGCTTGCTTCAGTCACAACCAGTCACATTATGCCGGCACCGGGCCAACCAGTCCTAGTACTGTTCTCCATAGCGCCAGGCGTCTGGTTTCTTAGACTACAGTAGATATTTCCGCATCGACAAATATTGAAGGTTCGTATAGCTCTTATCGCTCCCTCGTCTCAGTTACACTTCAGTCTCGTACTTTGCGCAGGTGGTAATATTTGAATTGTCTTTAACGTTTCAAGTTGTCAGTGTAATATCAGATTAAAATTACCTACAAGTACAGTAGGAATTACCTAAAAATGTAGCTGTACAATCTTGATTAGGACCATATACAACACTGTATTTTTTTTCAAGCAAGATTTATCATAAAACTTTCGTCCCGGTTGTTTTATAATCCCTGTTTTTATATTCAGAATTGTTCTCTACTAAGATTGGCAAACTTTGGGCTTTTGACGTAAGACGTAAATATATTGTATAACCCAATTTTGTTTGACTTAGGTGCCCTAGGAGTTGTACAAAGCCCCTCTCTTGTAAGCAATACAGCGTATATCGTCAAGAGTACAGGGGGCTGTGCGTGAGACAGTTCGAAATCCAGGCCTAGTAAATCCCCAAGTAACACACCATGTTTGTGCCAAGGTTGGCAGCCAAACTTGGGCAAAGCTAGATGTGCTCATGAAAAAGCTTGTCTTCCAAGTTTGGCTGTCAGGCCCGTCACAAGCTTGGACGACCAGCCTGTCACAAGCTTTGCTGCCATCCTTGGCATGATCCTGTACCCCAGTCCCTTTTTTCTTTATATATATCGTTTTCGTTCAAAACTAGGAAACATATTAGTTATTGTTTTATTTCTGGTAAGGTGGCAGTGAATTGTACTCTGTTCACTCTGCACTCTTACAAGAACAAACACATAAAACTTTACTCTTTTATTGAAAAGCAAGATACAAAGTGAAAAAAATAATGACAATGGAAATAAAAATAGCTGCATGTGGGTAAACCACCCGTAAGTCATCCTATCAGAAAAAGTCCTTATTGCTAACATACTAAGGGGAAATAAGCTGTTTGGTTTTAGTGCATAGGAAATTCAAGGAACTTATTCCTGTCATAGCGGATATTCTGGAATAATTAAGCTATTCGAGTTTCTTGCATACGGTGTCAGGAAAATAGGAACTTGCTTTCTAGACCTTTTATTACAACTTACCCCTTTCCACTGGACGAGGAAACCAGTGAGTAATTCAACAGTCAATATAATATCTCTTTGATGTCTTTTCAGTTCTCAAATAAACCTGCCGGTGAAGGCATCGAGACAATCAAGAGTTAACGTTAGGCAGGTCCTGGGGGGTTTTTCATGTAATTATGACGGCTGATGTCTGTATTTAAGGTATTATGACCCTGACCGGGTTTTGCTGGTACTTACGGGTTGTTAAGTTGTTGCTGAACTGTGCCAGTGGGGAGAATGCAGTTACTGGCTTCGCGCTGTCAGAGGTGGGCTAGGTCATATTAGACATCTGACCCTGAGAAGAGTGTCCATCTGAATGTCTTTCTCCGAGAGTGCTGCAACCTCGGGTGCACACCAAGAAATTTACCTTCACCCCCCAGACGTACCCACTGGAGGGCGGAGACAGGTGGCACTGGTACATGAGGCGTAATGTGGAGGTTCCACCTGATCCTTGCTTCAAGTCGACGCAACTGTAAGCCCGGCGACTGGAATTCGATCCAAAGACGTCACGTGGTACCCTGGTAGCAGTCAAGGGCACGACGCGTTCACTGCTCACCTCTAGGATATTGCTTTTGGATTATTAGATGGTAGTGACGCAGGAGCTTCGGCTGTACCGAGTAAGCCCTCTGAAAATAGCTTTTAGTTATTATTTAGTCTAAATTGAAGACGAGGCTTCTCATTTTTGCGGCTTCCTCTCGGTGCCAGGTAAGCTGCGTACCCGGTTTGTGAAACAAAGAGGGTTTGGGTATACCCTCTGTCTACGTTCGCGGCTGTGAGCTTTCGAATCCAGGATCGCTCCTGGTTATATCCTGAGCTCAGTTCAGTACACGCCGTTGGCCAGGCCCGTGTGCATGTGAAAGGTACTAAATTTATTCTCGAAAAGAGGACTATTTTTTGTCTCTGAAAACTCTGTTTAGGCGAACTTGGACTAAAGTTATTCGCTGCTGGGACCGCCGAATTACATAATTATTACCGAATAACGAGGGAAAAAGAAGCAATTCGGTTTTCGTGTGTAGGAGATTCGAGGAAGCTATTTCTGTCATGGCGGATATTTTGGAATAAGTAAGCTATTCTAGATTCATGCACGAGGGACAGGCGAGTCATTAGATCTTTTCAGTTCTGTGGTTTTTATTCACTGTGCCGTGGGTCATGTGGGTTTTATGTGAGGTATGGTAAGGTAATTAAGCTTCTCTGTCTACTCTCCTCTTCACGCCTCGCTGTAGAAGCGTTCTTTACCTTCGCTGTCTAAAACACGAAAAGAGCAAAACTAATGAAGCTCCTGGTGCTGGAAGATAAAAGAACCTTAAAAACAATTAAGTTGTTTTTCTGTGTCACTATTGCTTTACATGTGGACACAGTTTCTTTTAATTGCCCCGATCAGTAAAACGATTTTTGCTTTTCTCGGAAATACAAACATAGCATCAAGTTGTTTCTTGTGTTTTTAGGTTTCTGAAGTGGTAACATCAAATCGGTGAACATTTGCTGAGCAATTATGATGAAAGCGTCAGTACGTCAGCAGTGTGCTTGAAGTTTAAGATAAATTGTGCGTCCATGTTTTTTTTTTTTTTTTACCAAATGTGCGTGCGCACGAGTATAATTATTACATGCATGAGAGAGCAAACCTCTTCTTTTTTCATCCCCATCTACGTTGAAAATATTAAAAAAGATACAAAAGCCTCTGTGTGTAATTAGTTCTTGTGCATGGGTGTCTTAGCGGGTCCTGCATCCATAATTGTGCAAATCTCGAAAATCTCAGTGACACTTGAAAAGTACAGTGTTTGCAGCTTCATCGGCTGTTTTTGTTTTTCGAGGCTTTTAAACTGCCTGCGTCATAAAGCCTAGGCCTTGGTGAGCTATTCGTTTTCTTCCTTAACAATTGACATTTGCTTGAGAAGTGGTCTTTCTGACTCGAAACCAAGAATATTACAAATATTGACAGCCATTTCACCGAGCCAGTGTTTAAAAAGAACGGCCGCTCATCTGCAGAAGCATAATTTACCCAAGAAACAATGCAGAGAAAATTGAAAGATTTTACGGAGTTTGCCTGGGACACACGCATCTTCGTGACGAGTTTAAAGGACGTTGTTTTGAAGTACAGCTGTTTCCGAGTCATTTCCTGACAATTCTGCGATGTAGTGAAGAATAAGTATTGCAGCCTCTAGTTTTCCCGAACAACTGAAAAAAGTGCTACGTGCTCACATAAATTATGCTTGCTGTAGCAAGTGTAACGTATGCAGTGGAACTTACATAAACATCAGAGTGTAAATGTTCAAGCAAACTTTGATTTTCGAATTGTTCGAAGTTTCAGACCACTTCCAATTTCCCAGGAAGAAATCTGACTCTTGAAGTAAGTCAGCTACACTGCTCTTAATGTTAGTTTCAGCCAAAGAAACAAGGGAAGAGGTATTGCTGATAAACTGATTTCTAACAAAAATCGACTGTTAGGAAGAACACCACTGCTAGACAGATCAATTCTCCATTTATGAAATTGTTTTAATCATTCATGTTCCGATCTAACAAAAAACGATGTGGTGAATGTCTCTTATGCGAAGACACTTCGAGTATGCTCTGTTGGAGAGGAAACAATATGTCTTTTTCCCCAGCTTAACGTGCTTGAAAAAAACGGTGCCAATCGGAAAAATTCCATAAGGGAAGCCAATAATTCGGCAAGATGCAACACTTTTTCTGCCTTTAATTGAAATGGGAGAGCGCCTACTGTTTAAGTCCTCAAGATTTTGAAGATGCACCTGAGCATGTTTTGCCAAACCATAAGTTATTTGGAATATTGTCAAGGCAAACCATAGTTCTGTTTTGTTCAAGAACATGTTTCATTTACGTTTCATTTGTAGCAATTTCAGTCGGTTTACTAGCCATAAATATTTTCGGAAAGAATTTCTATGGCTTTTTTAAAAGCATTCAACGTGACAGACTTGTGGAACGACACTATAGTGCAAAACACTACTGGGGTTGTTCCCATCAACTGCATGTTAACGTCATCATCTGACGGAACTGGAGACTTGGTGAGCCCGGAAGCAGGACTGCTCGTCACAAAACTGAAAGCAGCCGTGTTCATACCATTACTTTTCTTTTTTGGGGCGCCGACCAACATTTTAAACATGATTGTCTTCAAGAAACACGGTTTGACAGATCGAGTCAACCTCTGCCTGTTTAGCTTGGCGGTGGTGGATTTTGTGACTCTATGTTTCTATTTTCTTCTCTATTCGGAATACATTTTTATTTTTAACACTCACGACAACTACGGACCCGTTTCGTCGTTTATCTTCAGTAACAAAATCACCATCTTCTACAACTGTACGTACGGCTCAATGTTCTTATCTGCTATAATTTCTCTGGAAAGGTGTGTCTGTGTGCTTTTTCCCTTACACGCAAAATCGTTACTGACAACTAAGACAATGGCTGCTGTCATACTCACAGGGGTGCCAGTAATTAGTTTTCTAAGACTGGTGGTTATGGCAAAATACGTTGTGGTGTGTTTTTTTGATATCAGAACTCATATAACGTACATGGACTTGTATGTCACTGATTATCAAGCAAAAAACAAAGATTTGTTGAACTTCATTGATGGAATATTTTACGGTTTTCTAATAGCCGTGGGATGTCCCGTCATCGTTTTGATCACAACTATTATCACGTCTTTTAAACTCTGGCAGACAGTTGCCTGGAGACAAGAGACTTCCACAGCCAGTACAAGAAAGGAAACGGCCGTAACAAAAATGCTCATTTTTCTGTCTCTGCAGTTTCTGGTGTTCACTTCACCTTTGGTTTTTCTAAGGGTGTACCCTCTGTTTAATCCAGAATTCAATGCTAAAGGGACCTATCGACTATACTGGAAAGTATGGATTAACGTTGGTGATGTGTTCATACTTACAGGCCTGACGTTTAGCTTCGTTGTTTATTATTTTGCGAGCACAAAGTACAGACAGACTCTAAAAAGCTTGTTTAAAAGTAAGCGTTTCTCAAAAAATAGCAATAACAACAAGTATATGTCTAATGACAATAAAACTGCGCCCAACAAACGGTTACGTGACTGACAATAGTTTAAATGAAATCGGGGCTGCAACCTGTTTCTGTGTTGATTGAAGAACTTCCAAGATAAAAACAGTTAATTCGATTGTTATGCTTACGGAAATGGGTAAAAAAATCATTTCTATCATTCAGTTAGCATCTTGCAATTACCTCAGGTTACCTACGTAAACAAAATCCGACTTATGAAACTTAAATCTTCTGTGACATCCGTCCGTCTTTCTTCATCCATCCCTCTCCCCACCTGTGCTGCCGCCTCCTCAACGATTTGTAAAGGTATGAGGCCATTCGTCATCAAGGAGATTGCACGATACTCAAATTTAGTATTCTTCAGACTTAACAGACAGCAACCGCAATGTAGCCCAGTGAGCGTTGGCCATACATCTTGCTTAACATCAGAAATAAATATACGTATTAATAATGTTAATATCTGCCAGGTGCTTTTTAAAACGTAAATTACAGCTACCGACTTTTTAACTTGCCTAAAGTAATAAAATAATCAAAAGGTTAGGATATAATATACACGCAAACTTTGTCCTGAATGTTAGAATGTTAGAATACCTGATACATAAGCATTACTGAAATGTTGTCTTGTTATCGCCGTTCAAATTCCAAGAACCCACAATGCAGCTAAAGAAGTTTTCCTTATACACAGTCGTTTGTATCTGCCACCTATACATAAAGCGCAGGTAAAACATGTAGGGTGGGGGATCGCTGAAAACAATCCGCGGACAGAAACTACTCACATGACCACTCACCCAGCACAAGCTATATGTCCTGTCTGGAAGAAGCCGAGTAGCACTGCTCTGATCTCACTATCAGGAAACGGAAGAGTTTGGGATTTTGAAACCTTAACGAGATTTAAGTCCGGAGACTGCCTCCAGTTTTTTTTCTGAGCAAGCCATTTTAGGTAGGAGTATTACATAGGAGTGTTATAGAGAGGTTGAGTACATCTCGTCAGGTATAGCAATTACAAGCACCACTTGCACTTGCAGAGTGACAACAAACATAGGTTTCCGTGGTCTCACACAAAATTGAAATAGATTGCATGTAATTTGCCATAACGTTCGTTACCTACTAATTGCGAGCAGAAAATTGCGACCATCTGCTTAAAATTTGATTAGCTTTATTGCAATATTCACAATATTCATATAGCTTTACGGCAATATTCACATATTCATATAGCTTTACGGCAATATTCACATATTCATATAGCTTTACGGCAATATTCACACTATTCATATAGCTTTATGGCAATATTCACACTATTCATATAGCTTTATGGCAATATTCACAATATTCATATAGCTTTATGGCAATATTCACACTATTCATATGGCTTTATGGCAATATTCACACTATTCATATAGCTTTATGGCAATATTCACATATTCATATAGCTTTATGTAAGTATTCACATTATTCATATAGCTTTATGTCAGTATTCACATTATTCATATAGCTTTATGTCAATATTCACAATATTGATATAGCTTTAAGGCAATATTCACAGTTTTTGTAAAATCCGAAGAGGATGAAAGGTTCTGATAGGTTTTTGTAGTGATAATAAAAATACCTTATACAGAGAAAACAGTGCTTCGGCCTAGCATTGAAAGTAGTACCGGAGGGAAACGGAAACTGGATTAATCAGAAATTCGCAGTGCAATCATGACAATACGAGTCAGTCCCAGAAAGAAGTTACGCGTGGAGTAACCGAGATTTGAACACACAGCCTCTGTCTTGGTGACAAGCTTTAAACTGTCCAGAATCTCACCTTCAGTAGAAGGCGGATGTCTATTACAAATACTGCTTAAAATTGTATTCACTACAAACGTAGATTTGATTTTGCTTGTATATTTCCTAATGTAAAGGAAATTTTATGGAACTTAATGTGAAATAATTCTGCACACAAACGATGGTCTAAGATGTCTGCTGTCGCCTTTTGTCATATTTGATTCAGTATTTGTTCTTAGAAATAGACTATTTGGGTAAAAGGTAACGAAAGTCTTTTGCTTGACAAGAACAATAACAGATGAGATGATTCCCATTTCTTTTTCGTAATCAAAAACTTAAGAACTGCTCAAAACGAACGGTGCTTACTAAATCCAGATTTTTAAAAATAAAATAAACTTTAAAGCCATATTTGTCCACAAGTCCAGGATTAAACCATTATGTATAGTTTTTATCCGTAACAATAAGAAGGTTCCTTGCACAAGCAATAGCTCCTCAATGACTAGTGTGTCATCGTCGTTTTCAGGGATACCCCTTTCAGAAAATACCCTTGTAACTGGCAGTTTTTAATGTAATGCTAGAACAAGTTTTAAATTACCTGTCTCTCCTCCTGAGATTAATTTACTTTGCTTTTGATTAAGAAAACGGCGAATAAACCGTTTTGCAAAAAAGTTTCGATTGAGAAGAAAATTGAAGAATTAATGGTAACAGAACGAGTCAAATTTGCTTTATCCCGTTTGTTATAAAAATGCAGCAGAGCCCAGGTTGTTGTGAACACCGAGGCAGAGATGCCGACCTCAAACATCAAATGACGCCAACAACTTGCTTACTGGCTATTGTTATCAATGTTAATACAACACTTAATTAGCTTAAACAAGCTGCATTGGATCACAGCTGAACAGGTACTCAGGTAACGATAACAATATATTAACAAGCGCTCTCTTCTTCTGAGGGTTGTGTCTGAAGAAATTTAAGGTCGGAGGCTGGAACCTGTACATCGCATCACTCTCCGTCTAATTTTCGATTTCTGTTCAATGTTGGCCAACATTTGTCCAGGAAGTACCTTCGTATCGACCTGCTATTAAAATTCTGGACATTAGACAATAACTTCCCTGTTAACTCAGACACGAAGACATCCCTAGGCATGAACGATTATGTACGCTGTGTGACAGAAAAGACATAGGTGATGAATTCCATTATATTTTCTTATGTGACAAATTTACAGATGACCGCAGCACTGCTCTGACACCATACTACTTGAGCCGGCCAAATACATTTAAAATTTATAAACTCTTTTCTTGTAAAACAAATAATGTGTTTACCAAGGGAGTGAATTTTGTTAAAATACTTCTTAGTAGAATGTATTAATGAATAGATGAATAGGTGCCTACGTTTTTGCGTGTGGGTACGTCTGCGTGCGTGACTGAGCGCGTTGTCGGAGTTTATTTACATCAATATATGTATATTCTAGTGTCAGGTGAACTGCGATTGACATGTGTTCTTTGACACTTTTTTCTGAATACCCACTGAGGGCAAAAGAATAAAGAAACTTGAAACTTCAAACCAATTTCCTTTACGCCCACTAACCAGTTCGCCCACCTCTATGACTGTTTCACCCACTCGCACAAGTCAGTTCGCCTACCGTACTGTTTGCACCAAACGGTCAGTTCACACATTCACCATGCCTTTCCCGCGATCGTCGACTAGTGCTGAAGATGTGCTCCGATTTGCAGCTTTTTTCAGCTGAAATAAAGCTTGGGAATGGGAGAGAAGGGGTTGGCTACAAAGCCAGCCGTTAGCCGTTAGGGTAGAGAAGGGTGGGGGTGGAGAGTGGAGAGTGGGCGGGGGAGAGAGAAAGTGAGAGAAAAAGCAGCGCGGGTAAGGGGGCGTCGGTGAGAGAGAGAGAGAGAGAGAGTGGGAAGTAGGTGAGAGAAAAAGTTAGAGAGCCCACTCTCCACTCTCCACCCTCACCCTTCTCTACCCTTTCCTACCTTCCTTGCGATTGACTGTCCCTCTTTTTAACCTTTCTTACCCACTGTCCCCTGGTCATTCTCCGGCTGTGCAGCCTACGCGCCACATCTACTGCAGATAAGTCTTTTTCCTGTTCGTTTTTTCGTCGTTTTTGTGTCGTCCTGATGAAGGGGTAGTGCCCCGAAACATGTAGATTGTCTTCGTCTTTGTCCCTTTCTAGCTTGGTACAGTTCCCTTGTTTTACATTTATCGCCCACGATTTTCAACACGAACGAAAGCATGTAGTATCCTCTCACCCGCTCATTGTACATGAGACAGTCCTCTCGTGACTTGGCAGCACGGTGAGTTAAACGTTTAAAAACGTTGCTATAGTTACTGTAAAGACAAAAGAACCAGGTGACTGGGGCTTGGGGCAATAAAGGTACAACAAAAGAACTTGGCCAAGCGAGACTTAGACAGGAAGTGGACGGTTGAGGGCATGGCCCCTTTTGCGGGACGGTACAGATAACAAGTAATAATAATGAATAATGTTTCGTTTTGTCCCGACCTGAAGAAGGGGCCATGCCCTGAAACGTTGACTTGCTGTCTGTCTAATTCTCTCTTGGCTAAGTTCCTTTTGTTGTACCTTTAGTTACTGTAACTCATCCACAGGAATGAATCAAACTGATGAGACAGTAGTTGGGAAACGAAAGCCTGTAGTTGGTGAACCGATGTATGACAAAAATTCATCAAGCTGGGATGCCTTTAAGGCTCAATTATTTTTACTATGATGCACAGGGTTAAAAATTTCTCTGAGCATTAGTGCTTACGAAGTGAACCCTAATATGTTTATCGTAGTCCACGTGTTTGCAGCCATTTTTAAATCTGCCATTGTCGGTTTTTCATGTGGAGAAACTTTCACCTGATCTTGTTTCAAGTGAGGTCCTGGTGATACCCTCAAGATAGATTGCGTCGAAGGAATGCGCAATTTGAGGATTATTTTTGAGGCATGATCAGTGTTCAGTCTTTTTTTTCGTTTTCATCGTTGTCTACACAGTCATAGATTTTAGTCGTATGTTGGCTGGTGTTGTGAAATATTTAAAATAGCATACATTTGCTATTTCGATCCTTAATAGGTTAATATATAGGACAAAAGCAAAACGCGAGACGTCCAAACACGGTGAACAAACAGACCAAGCAGGTGGGAGAGAGGGAGATAAATTTTTCTTCGCTGCTTTTTTCAGAACACAAAAGCATCTCTCAAACGAAATGATGACTGATAACACCATTTATCCATAAGACGAGCTGTAGAACATCATGAGGTTGTGACTGATGATGAAAGAAGACACTGGACCGTAGACTTCGTGAGTGTTAAAGATGAACATATTGTTGGCGAAAAAAAGAAAGACGAAAGAGACAGTAAGAAAATCGACGAGAGCTAAACTGAAAAGGCACAGGTTGACGCGGTCCTTCAATCCCTGTTTGACAAAGACAATCGTGTTTACAAGATTGCTCGGAGCACCGAAGACGAAGATAACAGGTATCAAGACAGCCGCTTTAAATTTCATAAAAAGTAGTCCTGTTTCTTGGCTGATAAAAGCTTCGGTTTCATTAGTCGATGCCATAACCACACAGCCCGAAGAAAGACCTGCACTAATGTTTGACGTTACAGCATCAGTCCAGGGAGATGTGACGTTTGATTCGTACACAGAAGCAGACATTTCTTAAACTTTCGTCAGAACTTTCCAACAAAAAAAAAAACCAACCAAACCATTGTCCTGAAGTCGTGTTCGTGTCTATTTTTTGTGCTAACAATCCATCAGGCACGACAGAAGGCTTTCGAGTGATAAAACATTGAAAGCAACTATGAACAACGTTTTCAGAGTTTGATAAAATCTTGATAAAATAGCTTGAGCCGTCCTCACTCGGCAGAAATTGCTTCCAGAACCTAAGTTTGTTGCACTGAACTCCTGTAACCCCCTATTCTTGAACATTTTGAAATGAAGCAATTATACAAAAGTACATGAAAACTCATTTGTACATGATAACAGATTTTCTTCCTTCTAGAAACAGACCTCAAATCTGTAGTCACACTTTTCTTTTGTAAAGTATGGTTATATCACAAATATTTAAGCCAATTTTGTTTGATTAAATACTTAAGTATTTGCACGACGTATGAGTGAATTCCAATTAACTGCAAGTAATCTTGCAGTCTTCAATAACAACGTGAAATATACATCAGGGACAAAATAAATTTCGTGCATTTAACATCTCTGATTTTAGAAAAAAAGAATATTGTTATATTCTTTTATTTGTAGTGTAGAAAATGTTGAAAAAATAATCATTTTATCGAAGTAGAGTTGTTTCTGGAACGATACTTTGAATATATAAGGACATTCAAAAACTTTACTTAGGAACTTCTAGAGACATAATTTGCCTTTTAAAGTCATGTAAATGAAAACATTTCTTTGCCACGTGGTTTCACTCGTGCGAGCCTGCGTGTGTCAGTTGTGCGTGAGTGGTTATGAGTGGAGCGTAGTGAGTAGACTAGACTGTCACTGTTTTCGTTATTAGTACTAAACAGTTTCTGTGAATATAAACAAGTCAAACAGCACTATTTGTTGCTTCTGCGGATCATGTGTTTGTTGTTGTGGGTGAAGCGGGTGAAGCAGAACAACTTTCAAATGTGATAAGTGACATTGTTCTCGATGTGCAAGTGCACTGTGGACTAGAAGGTTGGTATATTACTGCGTGGGATACTAAACATGCTTTACGCTGTTATATAGGCAAGACAAAGACTAATGTATACACTTCAGTGCGCTAATTTTTTTCTCTCTATAAGGTTGAACATAAACAAAATTCCACTGAACATTCAAATGCGTCTAATGCAGTACAGTAGAAATATGGTGAAATGGCTGTCTTTACATGCACGGTATCAAGGAGAATTTCAAAATTTGTAAAATGATTTCCTGCCACACATGGAACTGCTGTCACAAGACGGGCTTGAGTCCCACCCAGTCACATTATACTGACACCGGGCCAACCAGTCCTAGTACTGTTCCTGTAGTGTCTGGCGTCTGGCAGGGCAGCTACTAGATTTCTACATTTCTACATTATCCGGTATAGTATTTGAAGCATGTGAATACACCCATACACACCCATGCCCGCGTTCTCTCTCTCTCTCGCTATCTCTCTCTCTCTCACACACACACACACACTCACGCGTACACGCACTCACGAACACTCGCGCAGTCCGGCGCGCAGAAACCCACACGCACCCCCTCTCTGCATCCACGTATGTACACATGAACGTAGACATAACTGAAGGTGATAGTGTGTTGTTGTTGTTTTGTTCTTGTTATTACGGTGCTGCTGGTGGTGTATTTCCGTCTGTCTGGCTGTCTGTCTGTCTGTCTGTCTTTGTCTGTCTGTCTGTCTGTCTGTCTGTCTGTCTGTCTGTCTGTCTGTCTGTCTGTCTGTCTGTCTGTCTGTAGCGGTGGCTGCAGAGAGGACAGCAACGATATTGTCAATAATGTTAATTCTATAATCGACAGCGATTTTCGACGACCACTGGGATGAAGGGCATGTAGTCTCCCTTAACCCCTAACTGTAGGTAACATACAAACACTAATATCTATAAATATAGAGAAATACAAAGTTTACAAACATGGCCATAGTTACGCGAATGCATGAAACTGGTCGGACAGTATATACTCTGGCAAAGAGAAGATGTGCTTGGTAAACAGAGATGTCACAACAAACCATCAAATGGGATGGCTTTGAGGAGGAGTTAGTTTTCCGAAGCTGCACAGGGTTGAAAATTTCCTCTCAGATTAAAAGGAAAAATCTGTTGACCTGTGTCCTTACGTAGAAAACCCCAGAGTGGTTATCACAGACCAGAGAGACGATAGATGCAATGTGATGATCGTAGCGCATCAACGTTTAATGCTGTCATTTTTAGATCTGACACACTCATCATCAATTTTTTCTGTGGAGAAACTGTCTCCTGACCTTGGTTCAGGGAAGGTCCGAGCGACGGCCTTCGTAATGCGTCAATGAAATAAAATGCATTCTGTTCAGTGTTTTTAGAGAGGCTGATTTAGAAGATTATACTGAACAGCTGGTTTTTCTGGTGATGCACAACGTTTAAACTGACATTTTTTTATTTTGACTCTAAATTGTGTAATATATATATATCTGAGAAAAGCGATACACGAGATCACCCGAAGTCTGTAAATGAACACCCACAGCAGGAGGGTGGGGCTGGGCATATATGCCGTACGGCGATTATTCTTCTGATGAGATTATCTAAATGAACTTGTTGCTACCCCCACCAAGCACGCACGATGTCCAAACACGGCTTCTCACCTAATTTTACAGGGTGTGAGTGTGTGGCGGACAGTAAGCTCGTTTGATGCCTGGCACTGGAGTTAAGCTCTCAGCGCTCTTTCTGCCTAATCCAGTACCTTTCAAGAGATGTAAACTCATTTATATACCCATTATCGCTAACAAATAGGAGAACTATGCAATTTCACCTCTACACAAAAAAGTACAGAAGACTATGAGAAGATATAGAGTGACACAAACACAGGAAGTGCCCTGTGAACTTTTCTGTTGGAATAAAAGTTCAAACTTTAACAAGTAAATGATAATAAATTTGAGGAGGAAAGAGCCAAACAACTTTAAGTTATATATGCGGACAATTTTCCAGCGTCCTTTTTGTTTCCTATTCCGCCTTTCCACACTTAGGTAGACCAGTCCCTGGTTCTGGTCGTAACTGTCGCTGTTCTGAATTAGTGGATGCAACAGTCATGCTGTAATTCATTTATTTGTTTTTGTGATGTACTTCTATTTTCCATTGACATGAAAGACATGAGTTGTAATGTATTGATAATCTTGATTTTCTTGACTTTCGTCTTTGCATTATCTTTCAGTTTTCTAACAGACTGCCACAAAGCGCTTTGCCTGTGAACAAAAACAAATAGCGCGTGTGTTTCAAGATAAATGGTTGGTTATTGGTTGTTTAACTTCCCGCCGCATACTGGGTGCATATCGGGGCGGTGGACCGGGTCCAATTACTTAGCTATGCAATGAAAGAATCACCAGACTGATAGTTGGCCAGAACGATGGCCAGTGCTGACAGACAGTTTAATATGCGGAAGATGTCCGAATGTAGTTTGCACAATATATAACTCCACGAAATAATCCTGGCATACGGGGAGTCGAACAACCAACCTTCCATCTGCTAGTCTGCAGACCTACCAGCTTTACCAGCCCCCAATTCAAGAAAAATGGACGAAACGTGATGCTTGTTCTGCAAGCAGCACATGGAGAAGCAGATTTAAGTTTCCTGCAGATGAACCTCTTCCTCCCCAGATCCTAAAAACAATTGGAAGCTAGTGTTTTCTCACCTTCTAGTACACTTATTATATCGTCATCGCGAATTCTTCCTACCTGTGTTCACTGTTTACTTCTCTTCGTTTTCCATAATTTTCAGCATTAATATTTGGAGCGTTTTCTTTATTGAGGTACTCCGGGTACTACCCAGAAATATTTGGCTCGTTTTTTATACTGCGATCCTCCGGGTACTACCCATAAGTAGTTGTCGCGAATTCTTATTGGTAAGCATTGAGGACATTAAATTGCTATGTACACAGTTTGTGTCATCTAGGCTTTCCCGAAAATAACAAATACATGAACAAATACATGAAAAATTGTAACTTGAAGCTCAATTATTTGTCTGCAGATCATAAAATGTTAGCATGAAATATCATCTTCGCCGTTTCTTCTTCACACCCGTTTTCGATGGATCCGATTCATTTTCTTCAAGTTCTCCTTTTCTCCTTTGCTGTCAAAGTTTCTCATCGACAATCAGCGACAATGAAGGAAAAAGCCATTTTTTCTTTTATGTTTTCTCATTTGAGTTCTGTGCCGAGTCGACTGGGGTGGAGAGGCAGCAGTGTCAGTAAACAAAACTTGTCCTAGGGCTTTGAGCGGTCTAAGAGCCCTTTTGGGACGCTACAAACGGTCACAGCTGCTGGGTATTCCCTATTTGCGTAGTCACATCTTCCCAAGGTATAGCTACTTTAATACAACTATTTAAATTATTTATTTGGCAAGTTAGGAATTATAGACTACTTGGAATAATTATAAGAATAAAGTCACAGCTGTGGACACAACAAACAATTAGAAATCAAGGCTAGATGTCTTTGATATATTGTGAGTCACCATCACACAACTGTCTGAGGTATATTATAAATAAACAGTCGCAGCTGACACGAAGGTGACACTGTCTCGAAGATGACACTGCTGTCTCGAATACAGTAATATGAATAAACAGTCATCGGTGTTTCTGACGTGCTGTAGCAGACAGGCTTATTGCTGTTTGGAATACGCTAAGAGTAAACCGTAATAGCTTTCTGTGACACGTTATGCTCCTGAATGGAAGAGAGTTTGTCCTTAACTTTGTCTCTAAACAAACGGGTGTTTTGAAATAAACTTTTGAACGTCTCCCTGTACTTTGAACTTGCGCTAAAGTAGACAACAAAACTAAAGCTCATACCCATACAGGTGAGTGTTTCACCGATATTGATACAGGCAATGAATAATTCTCTGTATCTTCCTCTAGTGCTGAATTCAGGGTTGAACAACGGATATATTCTCAGTGCAGCTGTAGGCAAAGCGAATATCAGAAATTCTATAGATAACAAAACAAGCATTTTAGTCACAGCTATTTCCTTCTGTGTGCTGCCTGATGAAGTCTGCTTTCGCCATCTGACGGTCTGCCAGAGTCTGACCGAAGTGATAAAGGTGGAGATCAAAACTGTGACTGGACATCCCACGGCAATGACAAATCCGTAAAATATTCCGTCTAGAAAGTCTAGCAGCTCTTTATTCCTCCTCTGGTATTCCGTTACATAAAGACTGAGAAAGGTTATTTGCTTTCGTTTGTCGTAAAAACACACTACTGTATAACTGGCTGTCACAACGAGCATGAGGAAACTGACAAGAGGTATGGTCACAAGTATAATAACAGCCATGTTCTTAGTTTGTAAAAGCGATTTAGCGTGGAGAGGGAAGAGAACACAAAAACATCTTTCAAGCGAAATAATGACTGATAACACCATTGATCCATAAGACGAGGTGTAGAACATCATGAGGTTGTGACTAACGATGAAAGAAGACACCTGGCCGTAGATGTCGTGAGTGTTAAAGATGAACATATTGTCGGCGAAAAGAAGAAAGGCGAAAGACAGTCAGAAAATCGACGAGAGCTAAGCTGAAAAGGCACAGGTTGACGCGGTCCTTCAATCCCTGTTTGACAAAGACAATCATGTTCACAAGATTGCTCGGAGCTCCGAAGACGAAGATAACTGGTATAAAGACAGCGGCTTTTAATTTCGTAAATAGCAGTCCTGTTTCTGGGCTGATCAAATCTCCGCTTCCATCAGACGATGTTATAACCACACAGCCCAAAGGCAGCCTTGCACTAATGTTTGACGTAACAGAATCAGTCCAGGGAGATGTGATGTTGGATTCGTGAACAGAAGAAGTAGACATTCTCTTATTAATTAACTGTGGTCTGAGTTTTAAAAAAAAAGAGGTATACGTGGTCCCGATGTAACGTTCGTATCTAGTTCGTGTCTATTTTTCTGAGTTTTTAACAAAAAAAGAAATATGTTAAACGCGGTGGTGAGCTTTCGAATCATTTGAACTCCTCGGGGTGGTTACACACATGACAAACGTTTGGATTTCCAACTCTTTTTTTTTCTCCCATTGGACCCAGCACATTAATACCATTGATTCAATGTATACACGCTGACTCCTGGTACACAACATCCACTTTCAGTGTTCAGAGGAGTTCTTTTATACACCACACGTACAGGGCGTATCGAAATTCAGTTTGTATTCGGATTGATATTTTTAAAAATGGTAGGAGTGGTGATGGAAGACGTTGTAAATGAATATAATTACAGAGCGATTCTGAAAATAACCATTTTTACAAAAGTGCGTGTCTCGTTTGAATGCGATTTTCTTTCTTCTTTAATCGAACCCACCCCAAATTTCAAGTTACATAGCTGGATTATATAATTATCAGAAATATTTAATTTCAGGTGATAGTAAGCTACTTATTTGTGGGACAGTTGACGGAATTGAAATTATCTGCACGTAATATCGCGTCTACATGGAGTATTCATCACTAACAATATCATCTTGCACTAAAATTCACTTTCGTTCTTCAGAAAAAAGGAAATTGTTTTATTCTTTCAATTGTAATTACCATTTGTGGAAAAGGTTGTAAACATTTATAATTTATCAAAGTAGTTCTGTTTGTGAGACTGTTATATAAAATATGTAAATGCATCATAAATTTCTCCTAGAATCTGAAGGTATTTTTGGAGAAAACATTTTCCTTTTGTTTTAAAGCCAAACACAGAAAATACAGGCTATTTACCTATACGGTATTAGTTGTGAGGCGTTCGTCTCCACAATATTTTCTTCATTTGTTCGCATAACCTGTCTGTGTGATTGATAAGTGAAGTGACAAAATAGCAGACGTGAAACAGTGAAGTGTACGTGAGTCCATGCGTAGTGAGACTTCACCGCTTTGCAGTATATTCTTGATCTTGAGCATCGGATAGAGGAACTGTAGGACTGAGTTCGTTCTTTTCTTTTTTTTTCCTTTCTGTACTTCCTTTCTTCGTGGGTGGGTCCGCGAAAACTGTAGTCACCTCCCTGTCCCCTAATTGTGCCGCAGAACAGACGCCGTATTTTTAAAGTGCATTGAAGTAAATGACGCCCAGTTTTACAGATCGTTGATCGCAAAAGCCGACGTATACAACACACTTCACACTTCACGACGCACAACAGTTCACTTTCCTCTATGTAAAAAAAACGAAACGCAAACTGAGGGAGTTGATGATTTTATTTGAATTGTTTTCCTTTAATTCAAACGGGTTTGAATGGATCAGTTTTCGAGATAATCGGTACAGTGAGTCTTTGCAAAAAGTGTGTTCATCTGCCACGCTGAGAAAGCGTTCAGAATGTTCCAAACATCGAATTCAGAGTCCTAATTCAGTACTGGGTGTCCCCGACTGGCGTCGACAACGGCCTGGTACCTGGCGGGCATGGAGGGCACCAGACGTTTCACCATCACCATAGGCATGTGTCACGGAAACGTGCCATGAGAGTAGTGACGCGTGATAAGCAGAGTGGTCACTAGAGTGAGCGGTGACTAAGCGCTATTTTTAGAGGACTGAGAGGCGATCAGCGCGCGAGAATAGGAAGAGGCGCGCAGTTTTTTTCGAAGTAGCGAGGACGATTGACGTGTGTGAGAGAGAAAGCCGACGACTGCAAGGGACCGTAAGAGACGGACGTTTCTGCAAGTGCCCAGACACCTGAGCAGAGCCCCTTCATCGGCACTGGAAACGCTGAGCGAGCGTAGCGATTTTTGTGTCAAAACCCTCTGCCTAGACAGGAAGTAGGCCAGACACTCCATGGGAGTTTTTTTCCTCTATTTTTTTTTAATCTTTTTGTTTTGTGAGATTAGGATATTATACTAATGCGTTTGCGTAGGGTTTTGTTTTTTTCTTTCCATTTGGTTCCATGTACGAGGCTTCGTCAGCGCCTCCTGAGAAGCGATGTAAGCCCCCACCCACCCACCCCCAGAGGTGGACGTGTTAGGAACGCGCCAGCGGTGACGACTGCCGTAGCTGCAGTGTGTGTCCCCCGTGTCGACTGACAGCCCCAGAGGACAGCGGGAAGATCGAACCGCTAACGTAGAGAAGAGGAGATTTTCTTCCCCACGTGAGAGATTAGTTGAGGGAGCTCGCGTGGAGATCTTGACGAACGATAAGTCTGCGTGACGTGATTTGATATCCTCTGTGAGATACATTGATCCTGTGGAGATCTTGACAAACGATTAGTCTGCGTGACGTGATTTGATATCCTGTGTTAGGTACATTAATACTGTGGAGATCTTGACGAACGATAAGTCTGCGTGACGTGATTTGATATCCTCTGTGAGGTACATTGATACTGTGGAGATCTTGACGAACGATTAGTCTGCGTGACGTGATTTGATATCCTGTGTGAGGTACATTAATACTGTGGAGATCTTGACGAACGATAAGTCTGCGTGACGTGATTTGATATCCTGTGTGAGGTACATTAATACTGTGGAGATCTTGACGAACGTTAAGTCTGCGTGACGTGATTTGATATCCTCTGTGAGGTACATTGATACTGTGGAGATCTTGACGAACGATAAGTCTGCGTGACATGATTTGATATTTTCTGTGAGGTACATTGATACTGTGGAGGTCTTGACGAACGATAAGTCTGCGTGACGTGATTTGATATCCTGTGTGAGGTACATTGATCCTGTGGAGATCTTGACAAACGATTAGTCTGCGTGACGTGATTTGATATCCTGTGTGAGGTACATTAATACTGTGGAGATCTTGACGAACGATAAGTCTGCGTGACGTGATTTGATATCCTCTGTGAGGTACATTGATACTGTGGAGATCTTGACGAACGATAAGTCTGCGTGACGTGATT
>SMGT01015886.1:219640-236888 GCA_004794575.1 Lanistes nyassanus | reverse complement strand
GATACTGTGGAGATCTTGATGAACGATCAGTCTGCGTGACATGATTTGATATCCTGTGAGAAGCAAATTGACACTGTGAAGATTTTAATGAACATTACGTCTGAGTGACAAAACTTAGAAATCCTTGTTGGTTAAGTATTAGCAAATTAGTGGTAACGTTGGATATACTACCCGCCGATAGTAATATCCCTGTGTGAGGCTTTGAATCTTTGGGAGAAGGTTTAGTTACAGATTTTAACATCCTTTATGGTCAGATACCTGAGATAGTGGAAAGGTGCGTTGTTAGGACCGTGCGTGAGAAGAGGTTGTGAGACATGAAGTAGTGTGTAGATCAAAAACGTGGTGAGTTGTGTGATTTAGTCGAAGTGGATGAGAGAGTGGAGGACTGCAAGTTAGTGGAAGCGGACAGTGAACATAATCGTGTGTATCAGAGTGGAAAGTGGACAGTGAACATAACCGTGTGTATCAGAGTGGAAAGTGGACAGTGAACATAACCGTGTGTATCAGAGTGGAAAGTGGACAGTGAACATAACCGTGTGTATCAGAGTGGAAGGTGGACAGTGAACATAACCGTGTGTATCAGAGTGGAAAGTGGACAGTGAACATAACCGTGTATATCAGAGTGGAAAGTGGACAGTGAACATAACCGTGTGTATCAGAGTGGAAAGTGGACAGTGAACATAACCGTGTGTATCAGAGTGGAAAGTGGACAGTGAACATAACCGTGTGTATCAGAGTGGAAAGTGGACAGTTAACATAACCGTGTGTATCAGAGTGGAAAGTGGACAGTGAACATAACCGTGTGTATCAGAGTGGAAAGTGGACAGTGAACATAACCGTGTGTATCAGAGTGGAAAGTGGACAGTGAACATAATCGTGTGTATCAGAGTGGTAAGTGCGTGAGTATCGGAGAGCGAGTGCGAGAGTGTAGTTAAATAAACAAGCCCGGGTCCTTTTTAGAAAAACTACATTGTCTCGTTGTGTTGTGTTGTACGGAGTTGTGTGTAAAAGAACACGCCCCCACACCCTTGGTCGCTTGGAGAGAGTGAGATAGGTGGCCGAGAGAGTGTGTGTGACAGCATGTTTGTGTAGATCTGCCTGACGGCCTGCTCCAACTGGCGAGCTGTTGTCCGCGTCGGCTAGACGCCGCTCAGCGCCCTCTGCAGATAGTCACATAGGTGCTGGATTGGGTTGAAGTCTGGGCTCATCGAGGGCCAAGGCATCACCTACATGTTGTTCTACTACAGGAAGGTCATGGTGGGCCTTGCCGTGTGTGGGCGCGCATTGTCATGCTGAACGATGAGGATGCCGTGCTGCTGGAAGTATGGCACTGCGTGGGGCCTAACCCCCTGGCCCACATAGCCTCGTGGTTTCACAATGTTTCCTCGTCCAGGGCCGATGTTCTGGAAGATGACGGGGCACAAGAGTTGTTTGAGGCCAACTCCACCCCAAATCGTGATTATGAGGCCTCCCTTCTAAAGCTCGTGCTGCAGGATGTTGTTGTTGGCGTAACTCTAGTTCCGCCGTCTCCTCCATACTGTGATGCGACCGACGGCGTGGCTGATGGAAAAGCGGCTGTCATCGGAGAACAGGATGTCTCGCCATCGCGGCCATGTCCAGTTCAGATCCTGCTGGACTCACTGTATTCTATGCTGACGATAACGTGCAGTCAGCGTTGTTCTGCTGTGCAGTCGTGACACGAGGTTGTCGGCTTCTGACTCCATCCCGAGTGCTGCCAGTGTGTAACACTTCCAGACGGACGCACTCGCACGACAGCACACCCCGACAGCAAATTGACTACACCAATGTTTATTGCTAAAAATATACCAAGCAATGGCACGGTCGTTCAACCAAACGCTACTTCTCAACGCTACACCTAATCTTGATAGTCTAGTGGCTCGCTCTTGGACCTGTCTCCCATGTCTCTCAAAACAAAAATGTCACCTCGAGCGGAAGAGGGGGATGTTCAGCCTGGTACCAGCTGGCCACCTCGAGGAACACTTGAATCAGCACCTCCTTCCACCGGCCAGCCTGGATCATTGCCCACAGTGCTTCCTTCTGTTCTGGTGTTTGCATGATGGGGTCCACCAGCCGATGCAGGTGCTGCTCCGCCAACCACACAGGCGACGCACGGTTGTTCTCCATCCTTTACCGATTTCTTTTGTAGAGGTGCGCGTGGAAAGCAACCCTGTGGCTCACCTTCCACTGCGCCCCTTCTGCTTGCTAACTCCTGCCTTGGGCCTTTGTTGTCAAATCTGTCTTAAGTCCCATGGTGAGGCGCGCATAAGCCTTTCGACTGGGCGCAGGTTCGAGCAAGCTTCCTCCTTCTGTGTCCTTCTCTCTCTTGGTCTCCAATCTGAATCTCCTCATTCTCGCTTGTCCCCCTGTTCTTATTTCCCCCTACTCCAACGCCCTCTACATCACATGAACTATTCTTGCAAACAGCATCACGAGTTTCCAAGGCCTGCGACCGGACATTAATAATACATTCATGATCACTTGTCGCCATGCTGTCCCTGACTCTTGGACCTGGGAGGTGGGTTGACTACCCCCTTCCCCAGAACGTATTGTTCTCTGGGAGAGCACGAAATTTACTTCTCTGAACTAAGCAACCCGCCCTCTGGGTTAAACTGAATGAACAACGCCAGTCTTACACGCCAGGTCTCAATTTCGTTACACAGCGGCTTGAAAGCGAGACCACAGACAACAAATTGTTGAAACTGCCACACCCAGTCCACGTGAAGTCGCCCGATAGCTCTTTCCTGATCTGTAGCGTTCAGTCTTGCCATTCTTGTGCTGCTGACAGGTGGTCTGTCTGGAAGCGTACGAGCATCGGTTTTTTTTTTATTGCTAGTGGGTGGTGCCCTCTGTTGGCCAGGAAAGTTCTAGTCTGGCTGTTTTTGTTCATGCTGCACGAGCGAAAACAACTGTCCGACTTTAGTGCGCCATAATGGACAGGCAAATCATTATCAAGGGCTACATTCAACAGACCAGTCGACCTAATGTCAACCTAATTGTACCCGAAGTCATACACTTTGACTAATCTGCCCGCTTTTCGTTTTGCGTTTCTTTTGATTTTGGGTATATATCATGTCCTCTGACCTTCTCTCTTCTTGCCACACAGTTTCTTTTAGGCTAAATACACAGAGCACACAGAAAGTTCTTGTTCAGAACTTTCTTGTTTCGACACAGAGAGGGACGGTATAGCAATTCCTGATGGATGCGTGCAAATTCTTGTGCATGTTTCTTGCTGTTTTCTGGCAGTTAGGACAGTGAACAGTGAACATTAAAATGCGTCTAATGCAGTACAGTAGAAATATGCTAAAACGGCTGTCTTTACATGCACGGTTGCAAGGAGAATTAAAAAATTTGTAAAGGGATGTAATTTCTTTTACAACATTGGAACCAGTGAGAAAGAGCCAGGGTTTGGAAGGGCGGTGTTGCCGCAAACTATGTACATATCAGTACAGTGTTGCTTAGACAAGTTCGCGATTTCCTGCCACACGTGGAACTGCTGTCGCAACACGGGCTTAAGCCCCAACCTGTAACAATATACTGACACCGGGCCAACCAGTCCTAGTTCTGTTTCTGTAGTGTCGGGCGTCTGGCAGGGCAGCTACAAGATTGCTAATTTCTCAGTCGGTGTGACTCAGCCGGGATGTGAACCACTGACCTCCCGCCTCGGAAGAGGACGCGGTCTGGACAAGGATGAGCAAAACGAAGAAAGAACAGATGCGTGGATGTGTAGGCGGCTGAAGACAGAAAGCCACAGAGGCCCCGGCTGTCAAATGGAACAGACAGGCAAGGTACTGGATTAGGCAGAGTGAGAAGCTGAAGAGCTGTTTATGACTTCCAAATAGAACAGGAGGGGAGAAGAGAGCAGAAGTGAAAGAGGGCACAAAACTGGTTGGAGAAGAAAGGCGTAGTGGATGGCGGAGGACATAAATAGAGGAGGGTGAATGGATGCAGTGGGGTTTGGAAGGTTTACACAACAGACCTAGATTTCTACATTATCCGGTATAGTCTTTGAAGCATGTGAATACATCCATACACACACCCACGCCCGCGTGCTCACACACACACACACGCACGCAAGCACGCACGTGTACACGCACTCATGCACGCTCGCGCAATCAGGCACGCAGTCACCACACGCACTCTCCCTCTCTCTCTACATCCCCGTATGTACACATGAACGTAGACATAACTGATGGTGATAGTGTGTTGTTGTTTGGTTCTTGTTATTACAGTTCTGCTGCTGTCTGTCTGTCTGTCTGTCTGTCTGTCTGTCTGTCTGTCTGTCTGTCTGTCTGTCTGTCTGTCTGTCTGTCGCAGTGGCTGTAGCGAGGACCAGAACGATAATGTCAATAATGGTAGTTCTATCATCGACAGCTACTGTAATGAAAGTTACGCGACTGACTGAAACTGGTAGAACAGTATATACTGTGACAAAGAGAAGATGTGCTTGGTAAACAGCGATGTCCCATTATTTAATCAAATGGGACGCTTTGAGGAGATCTGACACACTCATCATTTTTATGTGGAAAAACTGCACAGCGTTGAAATTTTCCTCTCAGATTAAAAGGAAAACTCTGCTGACCTGCGTGCTTAAGTAGAAAACCCTAGAGTGATTATCACAGGCCAGAGAGACCATAGATGCAGAGTGACGATCGTGGAGCATCAGCTTTTAATGTTGTCATTTTCAGATCTGACACACTCATCGTCATTTTTATTTGTGGAGAAACTGTCACCTGACCCTGATGCAGGGAAGGTCCAATTGCGTCAATGAAATAATATGCATATTGTTGATAATTTTTAGGGATGCTCGGTGATTAATTTTGTTTTCTTATACATCGTCTTTACACTGATTTAGAAGTTTATAATAAACAGCTGGTTTTTCTGGTGATACGCAACTGACATATTTTGGGGTTATTTTGACTCTAAATTCTGTAATATATTTATGAGAAAAGCGATACACGAGATCACACGAAGTCTGTAAATGAACACCCCTAGCAGGAGGCTGGGGCTGGGTTGGGTGGCTATAATGCTGGACATATATGTCTTACCTCGATTATCCTGCTGATGAACTTGTTACGACCCCCACCAAGCACGCACGATGTCCCACAAGGCTTCTCCCCTAATTTCACAGGGTGTGTATGGGTGGCGGACAGTAAGCTCATGGTACTGGAGAGTAGCTCTCAGCGCTGTTTCTTAAAGATTTAAACTCATTTATATCATCATTATCGCTTACAAATAGGAGAAATAATTTAAAAAAATCATCCAGACCTGTCACCTCTACACAAAAAAGTGCAGACGACTATGAGAAGATAAAGAGTGACATAAGCACAGGAAGTGCCCTGTGAACTTTTCTGTCATTATGCAATTTCAAACAAGTAAATGATAATAAATTTAAGAAGAAAGAGCAAAACAACCTTTAATTATATATGCGAAAAATGTTCCATCGCTATCAGTTTTGCGTCCTTTTTGTTTCCTATTCCGCCTTTCCACACTTAGGTAGACCAATCCCTGGTTCTGGTCGTAATTGTCGCTGTTCTGAATTAGTGGATGGAACAGTCATGCTGTTAATCGTTTATTTGTTTGTTTTTGTGATGTACTTCTATTTTCCATTGACATGAAAGACATGAGTTGTAATGTATTGATAATCTTGAGATTCTTGAATTTCGTTTTTGCATTATCTTACTGTTTTCTAACAGCTCGTCTACAAAGCCCATTGCCTGTGAACAAAAATAAATAACGCGTGTGTTTCAAGATAAATGATTGGTTATTGGTTGCTTAACGTCCCGCCGCATTATGGGTGCACATCGGGGCGTCGGACCGGGTCCAATTACTTAACTATGGAATGAAAGAATCATCAGACTGATAGTTGGCCAGTAAGATAATCAGTGCTGACAGTTTAATGTGCGGGCAGATGGCCGAATGCAGTTTGTACAATATTTATTCCACGAAATAATCTTGGCAATACAGAGAGTCGAACAACCAACCTTCCATCTGCTAGTCTGCAGACTTACCAGTTTACCAGGCCCCCATTCAAGAAAAATGGACAAAACTTGATGCTTGCTCTGCATGCACCATATGGAGAAGGAGATTTAAGTTCCTGCAGATAAATATCTGCCTCCCTAGACCCTTGAAACAACCAGAAGCTAGAGTTTTCTCGCCTTCTACTTCACTTATTATATCGTCATCGTGAATTCTTCCTACCTGTGTTCACTGTTTGCTGCCCTTCGTGTTCCATAATTTTCAACATTAATATTTGGAGCGTTTTCTGTACTGAGGTACTCCGGGTACTACCCAGAAATATATGGCTTTGCAGAACATAAATACACGAAACCAATCGTAACATTAAAGCTCAATTATTTGTACGCAGATCATAAAATATTAGCGTGAAATATCATCTTCGCAGTATTTTTTTCCACACCCGTTTTTGCTGGATCCGATTAATTTTTTTCAATTTCTCATTTTCTCCTATGCTGTCAAAGTTTCTACATCGACAATCAGCGACAATGAAAGAAAAACGAATATTTTCTGTTCTTCTATGTTTTCAAAGTTGACATCCGTGCCGAGTCAACTGCGGTTGGGGTGAGGGCTGTGGAGAGGCAGTGTCAGTAAACAAAACGTGTCCTGGGCTTTTAACCGCTCTGACAGCTCTTTTGGGAACGCTACAAACGGTCACAGCTGCTGTGTATTCACTATTTGCGTAGTGACATCAGTCCAAGATATAGCTACTTTTATACAACTATTTAAACCATTTATTTGGCAAGTAAGCAATTATAGTCTTCTTGGAAACATGATGAGAATAAAGTCACAACTGTGGACACACAACAAACAATTAGCAACCAAGGCTAGATGTCTAACACAACTGTCTGCGATACATTATAAATAAACAGTCGAAGCTGACAGCTTTGTCTCCAAGGTGACACTGCTGTCTCAAATACATTAATGTGACTAAACAGTCATCGGTGTTTCTGCCGTGCTGTAGCAGACAGGCTTATTGCTGTTTGGAATACGCTAAGAGTAAACAGTAACAGCTGTCTGTGACACGTTATGCTCCTGAATGGAAGAGAGCTTGTCCTTAACTTTGTCTCTAAACAAACGGGTGTTTTGAAATAAACTTTTGAACGTCTCCCTGTACTTTGAACTCGCGCTAAAGTAGACAACAAAACTGAAGGTCATACCCATACAGGTGAGTGTTTCACCGATATTGATACAGGCAATGAATAATTCTCTGTATCTTCCTCTAGTGCTGAATTCAGTGTTGAACAACGGATATATTCTCAGTGCAGCTGTAGGCAAAGCGAATATCAGAAATTCTATAGATAATAAAACAAGCATTTTAGTCACAGCTATTTCCTTCTGTGTGCTTCCTGATGAAGTCTGCTTTCGCCATCTGACAGTCTGCCAGAGTCTGATGGAAGTGATAAAGGTGGAGATCAAAACTATGATTGGACATCCCACGGTAATGACAAATCCGTAAAATATTCCGTCTAGAAAGTCTAGCAGCTCTTTATTCCTCCTCTGGTATTCCGTTACATAAAGATTCAGAAAGGTAATTTGCCTTCGTATGTCGTAAAAACACACTACAGTATATTTGGCTGTCACAACGAGCCTGAGAAAACTGACAATGGATATGGTCACAAGTATGATAACAGCCATGTTCTTAGTTCTTAAAAGCGATTTGGCATGAAGAGGGAAGAGAACACAAAAACATCTTTCAAGCGAAATGATAACTGATAACACCATTGATCCATAAGACGAGCTGTAGAACATCATGAGGTTGTGACTGACGATGAAAGAAGACACTGGGCCGTAGATGTCGTGAGTGTTAAAGATGAACATATTGTCGGCGAAAAGAAGAAAGACGAAAGAGACAGTAAGAAAATCGACGAGAGCTAAACTGAAAAGACACAGGTTGACGCGGTCCTTCAATCCCTGTTTGACAAAGACAATCATGTTCATAAGATTGCTCGGAGCTCCGAAGACGAAGATAACAGGTATAAAGACAGCCCCTTTTAATTTCATCAATAGGAATCCTGTTTCTGGGCTGATCAAATCTCCGCTTCCATCAGACGATGTTATAACCACACAGCCTGAAGTCAGACCTGCACTAATGTTTGACGTAACAGAATCAGTCCAGGGAGATGTGATGTTGGATCCGTGAACAATAGAAGTAGACATTCTCTAAATAAACTGTGGTCTGAAGTTAAAAAAAAGAGGTATATTTGGTCCTGATCTACCGTTTGTATCTATTTCGTGTCTATTTTTCTGAGCTTTTTTTAAAAAGAAATCTGTCAAACACGGCGGTGAGCTTTCGAATCATTTGAACTCCTCGGGGTAGTTACACACATGACAAACGTTTGGATTTTCCAAATCTTTTTATCTCCCATTAGACCCAACACATTAATACCATTGACGTACGATTCAATGTATACACGCTTACTCCTGGTAAACAACATCCACTTTCAGTTTTCAGAGAGTTTGTTTTATACACCACACGTACAGGGCGTATCGACATTCAGTTTGTATTTGGACTGACATTTTAAAAAATGGTAGGAGTGGTGATGGAAGACGTTGTAAATGAAGATAATTGCAGAGCGATTCTGAAAATAACCAATTTTACAAAAGTGCGTGTCTCACTTGAATGCGATAAAAAAATTCTTTCTTCTTTAATCGAACCCTCCCCAAATTTCAAGTTACATATTTTGATGATATAATTATCTCAAATATTTAATTTGGGGTAATAGTAAGGTCCGTATTTGTGGGACAGTTGACGGAATTGAAATTATCTGCACGTAATATCGCGTCTACATGGACTATTCATCACTAAGAATATCATCCTGCACTAAAATTCGCTTTCGTTATTCGGAAAAAAGGAAATTCTTTCATTCTTTCAATTGTAATGACCATTGTTCGAAAAGGTGAACATTTATGTTTTTTCAAAGTAGGTCTGCTTGTGGGACTGTTATATAAATATGTAAATACATCATAGATTTCTCATAAAATCTGACAGGTAATTTTGGAGAAAACGTTTTTTTTTTAAAGCCAAACACAGAAAATAAAGGCTTTTTTCCTACGCGTATTAGTTGTGAGTTGTTCGTCTCCACAATATTTTATTCATTTGTTCGCATAACCTGTCTGTGTGATTGATAAGTGAAGTGACAAAATAGCAGACGTGAATCAGTGAAGTGTACGTGAGTCCATGCGTAGTGAGACTTCACCGCTTTGCAGTATATTGTTGATCAGGAACATCTTATAAGGGAACTGTAGGAGTGAGTTCTTTGTTTTCTTCTTTTTCCCCTTCTGTACTTCTTTTTTCGTGAGTGGATCCGTGAACACTGTCCGCGAACTCCTCGCTGTCCCCTAATTGTGCCGAAGAATAGACGCCGTATTTTTAAAGTGCATTGGAGTAAATGACGCCCAGTTTTACAGATCGTTGCACGCAAAAGCCGACGTATACAACACACTCCACACGTCTTCGTCGTAACTGCCTATCTCTTCTCGTCCTTCTTCTTCTTCTCTTCCCCCAAATCCACCTCCAACTCCACATTTCAAAATATATTCAAAACTAACGTGTCGTCTCCGTAAAACATTCACACTGCTCACACACAAAGTTATGTGGGCACATTCAACGAAAATATTCTCAACGGAATTTCGCGGCTTGCACTAAAATACAGTACTGGGTGTCCCCAACTGGCGTCGACAACGGCCTGTATCCTGGCGGGGATGGAGCGCACCAGACAGTTCACCACCACCATTGGAATGTTTGAGCAGTTCTGCCTGAAGGCCTGCTCCAACTGGCAAGCTGTTGTCGGCGTCGTCTGGACACTGCTCAGCGTCCTCTGCAGTAAGTCCCATAGGTGCTGGATTGGGTTGAAGTCTGGGCTCACGGAGGGCAAAGGCATTACCTAAATGTTGTTCTACTACAGGAAGGCCATGGTGAGCCTTGCCGTGTGTGGGCGGGGATTGTCATGCTGAAAGGTGAGGCTGCCGTGCTGCTGTATGGCACTGCGTGAGGCCTAAAGCCCAGGCCCACATAGCCTCGTGGTTTCACAATGTTTCCTCGTCCAGGGGCGATGTTCTGGAAGAGGACGAGGCCCATGGGTCGTTTGAGACCAACTCCACCCTAAACCATGATTATGGGGCCTCCCTTCTAAAGCTCGTGTTGCAGGATGTTGTTGTTGGCGTACCTCTAGTTCCGCTGCCTCCATACTGTGATGCGACCGACGGCGTGGTTGATGCAAAAGCGGCTGTCATCGGAGAACAGGATGTCTTGTCATCGCCGCCATGTCCAGTTCAGATCCTGCTGGACTCACTGTATTCTCTGCTGACGATAAAGTGCAGTCAGCGTTGTTCTTCTGTGCAGTGGTGAAACGAGGTTGTCCGCTTCTGACTCCATCCCTAGTGCTGCCAGTAGCTTGAAGGCGACCCCACAAACGACAGATTGTGCAAACTGCCACACCCAGTGCATGTGGGACGACGCTTGGGCAGTTTCCAGCCTGCAGTCGTCCGATGGCTCTTTCCCGATCTGTAGCCTTCAGTATTGGCATTCTTCTGCTGCTGACAGGTGGTCTGTCTGGAAGCGTACGAGTATCGGTTTTTTAATGCTAATGGGTGGTGCCTTCTGTTCGCGAAGAAAGTTTTAATCTTGCTGCTTTTGTTCATGCTGCACGAGTGAAAACCACTGCCCGACTTCAGTGCGCCATAATGGACAGGCAAATCAGTATCAAGGGTTACACTCAACAGACCAGTCGACCTAATGTCATCCTAAATTTTTTTGCTATCATTGTACCCGAAGGCATACATTTTGACTACTCTGCCCGCTTTTCGTTTTGCGTTTCGTTTGATTTCGGGTACAAATTTGGCTATTTTCTGGCAATTAGGACAGAACAGTGAAAATCAAAATGCGTCTAATACAATACAGTAGAAATACTGTCTTTACACGCACGGTATCAAGGAAAATTTCAAAATTTGTAAATGGATGTAATGTCTTTTACAGTAATGTTTAAACAACATGTGAAGCAGTGAGGAATGGCCGGGGATTGGAATGGGGAAGGGGTGTTGCTTAACGTTCCGCCGCAACCTATGTGCATATCAGGATAGTTGCTTAGACAAGTTCGCGATTTCCTGCCACACTAAGTACTGCTGTCGCAACACGGGCTTCAGTCCCACAGAGTCACATCATACTGACACCGGGCCAACCAGTCCTAGTACTGTTCCTGTTGTGTCAGCGTCTGGCAGGGTAGCTACTAGATTGGTGATTTCTGGATTAGGCAGAGTGAGTGAGAAGCTGAAGAGCTGTTTATGACTTCCAAATAGAACAGGAGGGGAGAAGAGAGCAGAAGTGAAAGAGGGTACAAAACTGGTTGGAGGAGAAAGGTGTAGTGGTTGATGGAGGACATAAATAGAGGAGGGTGAATGGGTGGAGTGGGGTTTGGAAGGCTTAAACAACAGATCTACATTTCTACCTTATCCGGTATAGTATTAGAAGCATGTGAATATAAAAACTTGTTTCTTGAAACTGTAGCTCCTATGTCTTTTATATTGGGCCAACTGGTATAATGTGTTGTAAGCCCTGATATTTTACGCACACACACACACACGCACTCACGCACGCTCGCGCAATCAGGCACGTAAACATCCACACGCACTCTCTCCCTTTCTTTCTACATCCACGCATGTACACATGAACGCAGACATAACTGATGGTGATAAGTGAGTTGTTTTTGTTTTGTTCTTGTTGTTACGGTGCTGCTGCTGCTGCTGCTGTTGTCTTTCTGTCTGTCTATCTGTGTGTCTATCTGTGTGTCTGTGTGTCTGTCTTTGTGACTGTCTGTCTTTGTGTCTGTCAGTCTGTCTGCCTGTCTGTAGCGGTGGTTGTATCGATGACAACAATGATAACTATCATCGACGGCGATTTCGACGACAACTGGGACGAAAAGTATGTAGTCTCCCTTCACCCCCTAACTGTAGGTCACACACACACACACACACACACATATAAATATAGCGACATACACGGTTACCCGGATGAATGAAACTGGTCGGACAGTATATACTCTGGCAAAGAGAAGATGTGCTTGGTAAACAGAGATGTCACAACAAACCATCAAATGGGGTGGCTTTGAGGAGTTAGTTTCCCGAAGCTGCACAGGGTTGAACATTTCCTCTCAAATTAATAGGAAAAATCTGTTGACCTGTGTGCTTACCTAGAAAACCCTAGAGTGGTTATCACAGGCCAGAGAGACGATAGATGCAGAGTGACGATCGTAGAGCATCAACGTTTAACCCAATGCCGACTGATGGAACTCCAGCCTGTCATGCTACCGTTAGAGATGACAGCCGTTTGGCAGGTACACCATGCACGCGCGTTATTAATTATAAAAATTCATCTGCTAATCCGTTAAGGGAAAGAACTCTTGCAATCGAAAGCTGGATCATTTCTTCACGAGTTACTTCCCTTTTACTGTGTTTAAACTGCCAATACGACTGGTTTTCGGCAGTTAGAAGCCAGTATACACGTGTGGTCGGTCACTTGAGAAATGCTAGATTTACTCTTCAAACTACACGCTAAAGACAAAAATGACATTGTTTTGCAAATTAACTGTGATAAATTGGATGAAGACAAGAGTATTTGTGCCTGAAAGACCCAAGAGAGTGATTACGAAGAGAAAAACGAGTGATCACGTTACGAACAGTGTGTATAAGGAATCGTGAGGACTTCTTGATTTCTTCAAAGTCAGTTGTGTTTCCTTCAAAGGATTTTTACAAATTATTGAAAAAGGGCCAAGAAACACAGTAAGAAATGAGTTTTTTTTATTTATTAATGTTTAAAACTAAGTTTAATTAACATTTTTAGTGTTTTGGGGGATTTTTATATGAATTTTTGAAAAAAGGCTAAAATTCCCCAGTCCACGGGGATGGCTCGAGGGTAGGGTTCTTAGTCACCATTGGGTTAATGCTGTCATTTTCAGAACTGACACACTCATCATCATTTTTATGTGGAGAAACTGCACAGGGTTGAACATTTCCTCTCAGATTAAAAGGAAAAATCTGTTTACCTGAGTGCTTCCGTAGAAAACCCTAGAGCGGTTATCACAGGCCAGAGAGACAATAGATGCAGAGTGACGATCGCAGCGCATCAAGATCAGTGTTGTCATCTTCAGATCTGATGCGCAACATTTAAACTGACAATTTTTTGGTGTTATTTTGACTCTAAATCTTGTAATATATGTATATATATGCGAAAAGGGATACATGAGATCACCCGAAGTCTGTAAATGAACACCCCTAGAAGGAGCTGGGTTGGGTGGCTATACTGCTGGACATATACACCGTACGAGGATTATCCTGCTTATGAGATTATCTTTAATCAACATGTTATGATCGCCACCAAGCACGCACGATTTCCAAACAAGGTTTCTCACCTAAGTTCACAGGGTGTGGGTGTGTGGCGGACAGTAAGCTCGTGGTACTGGAGATTAGCTCTCAGCGCTCGTTCTCAAAGATGTAGACTTTACTATCCACTACATGCAATGACGACACAGTCCAACCAATTCCAGTGGAGCGTTGTTTATTCACCGCTGAACAAAACAGTCGGACAAATCGTCAACAGCAGAACTCTGCACCTTGCTTACAGTAATACTCGAAGAATTTCTTGACATTCAACTCTTCTTCTTTAGTTGTCACAGACACGGAGCCACACTGACTCCCTGTCTGCAATCTGCCCCTAAGTATCTTTATAAACCTAACGAAGATTCTACCATTGGAAACAGCTTATCTAAATGGATTTCTCTACACAGAGAAAGACTAACATCGCGCAGTGACATGACGTTCGACTGCTTTCAAGAAGAGCCTAGAATGTAATTGCGTCAGTTATCGCGTCAAACCACCGCAAGCTGCCAAACGTCTTCTTGCTGTAAGGCAAAAGTTAAAAAAAGGAACTGAGCGCAGCATTGCGATGAGGCGTAAAAAAACGGCGCTGCAGCCAAAAAAACATTAATTTTGTAATAGAACTTTTTTTTAGTGTCTACTTTGTGAAACTCAGGATTTTGATAGCTGTACCTCAGCTTGGTGGGTGCAGGAGCTATGTTAACATAGAAATAAATGACTTTATGTCTGCTCTCACAAATTCACTCATCACTGCACTATTAACGTTTGCTATAGGAATAGAAACTTTCATATTTTTTCTAGAGGCAGAGTAATTCTGCGCTATTCACAAACATTTAAACTCATCTATACACTCATTATCGCTTACAAATAGAAAAATAATACAAAATCAGCCAGACTGTCATCTCTACACAAAAGTACAGAAGACTATGAGAAGATATAGAGTGACATAAACAAAGGAAGTGTCCTGTGAACTTTTCTGTTGGAATAAAATTTCAACTTTAACAAGTAAATGACAACAAATTTAAGAAGGAAATAGCAAAACAACTTTTAATTATATATGCTAACAATTTTTCAGCGCTATCAGCTTTGCGTCCTTTTTGTTTCCTATTCCGCCTTTCCACCTTTAAGTAGACCAGTGCCTGGTTCTGGTCGTAACTGTCGCTGTTCTGAGTTAGTGGATGGAACAGTACATCCTGTTATTCGTTTATTTGTTTGTTTTTGTGATTTACTTCTATTTTCATTGACATGAACGACATGAGATGCTATATATTGGTAATCTTGGTTTTCTTGAATTTCGTCTTTGCATTGTCTTACATTTTTCTAACAGACGTCCACAGTGCGCATTGTCTGTGAACAAACATAAATAACGCGTGTGTTTCAAGAAAAATGATTGGTTATTGGTTGCTTAACGTCCCGCCGCATTCTGGGTGCATATCGGGGCGGTGGACCGGGTCCAATTACTTAGCTATGCAATGAAACGATCGCCAGACTGATAGTTGGCCAGTAAGATGGCCAGTGCGGACAGACAATTTAATGTGCGGGCAGATGACCGAATGTAGTTTGCACAATATATAGCTCCACGAAATAAACCTGGCCATAAGGGGAGTCGATACAGCAACCTTCCATCTACTAGTCTGCAGACCTACCAACTTTACCAGTCCCCCATTCAAGAAAAATGGACAAAACTTGATGCTTGTTCTGCAAGCAACACATGGAGAAGCAGATTTAAGTTTCCTGCAGATGAACATCTTCCTCCCATACCCTTGAAACAACTAGAAGCTAGTGTTTTCTCACCTTCTACTAAACTTATTATATCGTCTTCCTACCTGTGTGTTTGCTGCTCTTCGTGTTCCGTAGTTTTTATCATTAATATTTGGTTCGTTTTCTGTACTGAGGGACTCCCGGTACTACCCACAAGTATATGGGGCGTTTTCTATACTGAGCCTCTCCGGGTTCTAACCATAAATAGTTGGCGCGAATTATTTGTAGTAAGCATTGAGGAAATTTAATTGTTATATACGAAGTTTGTGTCATCTAGGCTTTCCAGAACACAACATATTCTTGAACAAATTGCCCTGGGCCTTTGAGCGAGCTGACACCTCTTCTGGGAACGCTACAAACGGTCACATCTGCTGTGCATTCACTATTTGCGTAGTCACATCAGTCTGAGTTAAAACTACTTTTATACAACTATTTAAATTATTTATTAGGCAAGTTAACCAATTATAGACTTCTTGGAAACATTATGAGAATAAATTCACCACTGTGGACACACATCAAACAATTAGCAATCACAGGCTAGATGTCTTTGATACATTGTGAGTCAACATCACACAACTGTCTGGGATACATTAGAAATCAACAGTCGAAGCTGACACCCTTTGTCTAGAAGATGACACTGCTGTCTCGAGTACAGTAATGTGAATAAACAGTCACCGGTGTTTCTGACGTGCTAAAGCAGACAGGTTTATTGCTGTTTTCAATACGTCTGTGACAGGTTATGCTCCTGAATGGAAGAGAGCTTGTTCTTCACTTTGTCTCTAAACAAACGGGTGTTTAGAAAAAATAATTTGCACGTCTCCCTGTACTTTGAACTCGCGCTAAAGTAGACAACAAAACTGAAGCTCATACCCATACAGGTAAGTGTTTCACCGATATTGATACAGGCAATGACTAATTCTCTGTATCTTCCTCTAGCGCTGAATTCAGTGTTGAACAATGGATATATTCTCAGTACAGCTAAAGGCAAAGCGAATATCAGAAATTCTATGGATAACAAAACAAGCATTTTAGTCACAGCTATTTCCTTCTGTGTGCTGCCTGATGAAGTCTGCTTTCGCCATCTGACGGTCTGCCAGAGTCTGACGGAAGTGATAAAGGTGGAGATCAAAACTATGATTGGACATCCCACGGTAATGACAAATCCATAAAATATTCCGTCTAGAAAGTCTAGCAGCTCTTTATTCCTCGTCTGGTATTCCGTTACATAAAGACTGAGAAAGGTTATTTGCTTTCGTATGTCGTAATAACACACTACTGAATATTTAGCTGTCACAACGAGCCTGAGAAAACTGACAATGGGTATGGTCACAAGTATGATAACAGCCATGTTCCTAGTTTTTAAAAGTGATTTGGCATGAAGAGGGAAGAGAACACAAAAACATCTCTCAAGCGAAATGATAACTGACAACACCATTGATCCATAAGACGAGCTGTAGAACATCATGAGGTTGTGACTGACGATGAAAGAAGACACTGGGCCGTAGACTTCGTGATTATTGAAGATGAACATATTGTCGGCGAAAAGAAGAAAAATAAAAGAGACAGTAAGAAAATCGACGAGAGCTAAACTGAAAAGACACAGGTTGACGCGGTCCTTCAATCCCTGTTTAACAAAGACAATCATGTTCACAAGATTGCTCGGAGCTCCGAAGACGAAGATAACAGGTAAAAAGATAGCCCCTTTTAATTTCATCAAAAGCAATCCTGTTTCTGGGCTGATCAAATCTCCGCTTCCATCAGACGATGTTATAACCACACAGTCTGAAGTCAGACCTGCACCTGCACTAATGTTTGACGTAACAGAATCAGTCCAGGGAGATGTGATGTTGGATTCGTGAACAGAAGAAGTACACATTCTCTTAATTAACTGTGGTCTGAATTTTCAAAAAAGTAGTATACTTGGTCCTGATCTACCGTTTGTATCTATTTCGTGTCTATTTTTCTGAGTTTTTTTTTAAAAAGAAATCTTTCAAACACAGCGGTGAGCTTTCGAATCATTTGAACTCCTCGGGGTAGTTACACACATGACAAACGTTTGGATTTTCCAAATCTTTTTATCTCC
>SMGT01015886.1:176173-210505 GCA_004794575.1 Lanistes nyassanus | reverse complement strand
AGTGAGAAGCTGAAGAGCTGTTTATGACTTCCAAATAGAACAGGAGGGGAGAAGAGAGCAGAAGTGAAAGAGGGCACAAAACTGGTTGGATGAGAAAGGTGACACACTCATCGTTATTTTGTGGAGAAACTGTCACCTGACCCTGGTGCAGGGAAGGTCCAAACAACGGCGTTAATAATGCGTCAATGAAATAATATGCATTCTGTTGAGTATTTTTAGGGACGCTCGGTGATTAATTTTGTTTTCTTATGCATCGTCTTTACGCTGATTTAGAAGTTTATAGTGAACAGCTGGTTATTCTGGTGATGCGCAACGTTTAAACTGACAATTTGTTTTGTTATTTTGACTCTAAATTGTGTAATATATATTTATATGAGAAAAAGCGATACATGAGATCACCCGAAGTCTTTCAATGAACACCACTAGCAGGAGTGTGGGGCTGGGTTGCGTCCAACATGGCTGGCCATGCCAACCAATGGCGGCTTTAATGCTGGGCATATATGCCGTACGGCGATTATCCTGCTTATGAGATTATCTTTAATGAACTTGTTACGACCCCCACCAAGCACGAACGATGTCCACACAAGGCTTCTCACCTACGTTCACAGGGTGTGGGTGTGTGGCGGACAGTAAACTCGTGGTACTGGAGATTAGCTCTCAGAGCTCGTTCTAAAAAATCTAGACTTTACTATCCACCACATGCAATGACGACATCAAGTCCAACTAATTCCAGTGGAGCGTTGTTTATTCACCGTTGAACAAAACAGTCGGACAAATCTCTGTAATCTGCCCCTAAGTATCTTTATAAACCTAACGAAGATTCTACCATTGGAAATAGCTTATCTAAATGGATTTCTCTACACAGAGAAAGACTAACATCGCGCAGTGACATGACGTTCGACCGCTTTCAAGAAGAGCCTAGAATGTAATTGCGTCAGTTATCGTGTCAAACCACCGCAGGCTACCAAACGTCTTCTTGTTGTAAGGGAAAAGTTAAAAAGAAGGAACTGAGCGCAGCATTGCGATGAGGCGTCAAATAACGGCGCACCAACCAGATAAAAAACGTAAATTAAATTTCGTAACATAACTTTTCTTAGTGTCTACTTTGTGAAACTCAGGATTTTGATAGCTGTACCTCAGCTGGGTGGGTGCAGGAGCTATGTTAACATAGAGATAAATGACTTTATGTCTGCTCTCATACAAATTCACTTATCACTGCACCATGAACGTTTGCTACAGGAATAGAAACTCTTATTTTTTCTAGTGGCAGAGAAATTCTGCGCTATTCACAAACATTTAAACTCATTTATATACTCATTATCGCTTATAAAAAAATAGGAGAAATAATACAAAATCAGCCAGACTGTCTCCTCTACACAAAAGTACAGAAGATTATGAGAAGATATAGAGTGACATAAACACAGAAGTGACCTGTGAACTTTTCTGTTGGAATACAATTTCAAACTTTAACAAGTAAATGATAACAAGTTTAAGAAGGAAATAGCAAAACAACTTTAAATTATATATGCGTACAATTTTTCAGCGCTATCAGCTTTGCGTCCTTTTGGTTTCCTATTCCGCCTTTCCACCTTTAAGTAGACCAGCCCCTGGTTCTGGACGTAACTGTCGCTGTTCTGAGTTAGTGGATGGAACAGTACATCCTGTTATTCGTTTATTTGTTTGTTTTTGTGATGTACTTCTATTTTCCATTGACATGAAAGACATGAGTTGTAATATATTGATAATCTTGATTTTGTTTAATTTCGTCTTTGCATTATCTTATAGTTTTCTAACAGACGTGCACAAAGCGCATTGCCTGTGAACAAAAATAAATAACGCGTGTGTTTCAAGATAAATGATTGGTTATTGGTTGCTTAACGTCGCGATGCAAACTTGGTGCATATAGGGACGGTGGATGGGGCCCTTTTACTTAGCTATGCAACGCTATGCAATGAAAAAATCACCAGACTGATAGTTGCAGTAAGATGGCCGGTGCGGACAGACAGTTTAAAGTGCGGGCAGATGGCCGAATGCAGTTTGTACAACATATAACTCCACGAAATAATCCTGGCCATAAGGGGTGTCGAACCAGCTACCTTCCATCTGCTAGTCTGCAGACTTACCAGCTTTACCAGGCCCCCACTCAAGAAAAATGGACAAAACTTGATGCTTGTTCTGCAAGCAACACATGGAGAAGCAGATTTAAGTTTCCTGCAGATGAACATCTTCCTCCCAGACCCTTGAAACAACCAGAAGCTAGTGTTTTCTCACCTTCTACTACACTTATTATATCGTAATCCAGAATTCTTCCTACCTGTGTTCACTGTTTGCTGCTCTTCGTGTTCCATAATTTTCGGCATTAATTTTTGGAGCTTTTTCTATACTGAGGTACTGCGGGTACTACCCATAAATATTTGGCGGTAATTATTATTGGTAAACATTGAGGAAATTAAATTGCTTTGTACAGAGTTTGTGTCATCTCGACTTTCCAGAACATAAATAAATGAACAAATTGTAACTGTAAAGCTCAATTCTTTGTACGCAGATCATAAAATGTTTATCTGAAAATATCATCTTCGCTTTTCTTCTCCACGCCCGTTTTCATTGCATCCAGTTCATTTTTTTTTCAATTTCTCCTATGCTGTCTAACTTCCTACATCGCCAATAAAAAAGCGAAAGAAAACAAGTGGCTGCCGCTTGGAGTAAAATCCAAATTAAATTTAAAACAAGAGAACTGGACCTAGCTAGAACAGGACAAAGACGAAGACTTTCTACAGACAATCTGTTTCGGGGCACTAACCCTTCATAAAGACGACACAAAAAGGACGAAATAAAACGAAAATGAAAAATAAAAATAAAAAGACTTAGCTGCAGTAGATGTGGCGCGTGGGCTGGATGGCAAGAACATTTTTTCAGTGGAGTGTCAGTAAACAAAACGTGTCCTGGGCCTTTAACCGCTCTGACAGCTCTTTTGGGAGCGCTACAAACGGTCACAGCTGCTGTGTATTCACTATTTGCGTAGTGACATCAGTCGAAGGTATAGCTACTTTTATACAACTGTTTAAACCATTTATTTGGCAAGTTAGGAATTATAATCTTCTTGGAAACATTATGAGAATAAAGTCACAACTGTGGACACAAAATAAACATGTAGCAATCACAGGCTAGACGTGTTTGATATATTGTGAGTCAACATCACACAATGTCTGGGATAGATTAAAAATAAAAAGTCGAAGCTGAAACGAAGGTGAATCTGCTGTCTCGAGTACAGTAATATTAATAAACAATCACCGGTGTTTCTGACGTGCTGTAGCAGACAGGTTTATTGCTGTTTGGAAAACGTTTAAGAGTAAACAGTAACAGCTGTCTGTGGCACGTTATGCTCCTGAATGGAAGAGAGCTTTTCATTAATTTTGTCTCTAAGCCAACGGGTGTTTTGAAATAAACTTTTGCACGTCTCCCTGTACTTTGAACTTGCGCTAAAGTAGACAACAAAACTGAAGGTCATACCCATACAGATGAGTGTTTCACCGATATTGATACAGGCAAGGAATAATTCTCGGTATCTTCCTCTAGCGCTGAATTCAGTGTTGAACAATGGATATATTCTCAGTACAGCTAAAGGCAAAGCGAATATCAGAAATTCTATAGATAACAAAACAAGCATTTTAGTCACAGCTATTTCCTTCTGTGTGCTGCCTGATGAAGTCTGCTTTCGCCATCTGACGGTCTGCCAGAGTCTGACGGAAGTGATAACGGTGGAGATCAAAACTGTGACTGGACATCCCACGGTAATGACAAATCCGTAAAATATTCCGTCTAGGAAGTCTAGCAGCTCTTTATTCCTCGTCTGGTATTCCGTTACATAAAGACTGAGAAAGGTTATTTGCTTTCGTATGTCGTAAAAACACACTACTGTATATTTGGCTGTCACAACGAGCCTGAGAAAACTGACAAGAGGTATGGTCACAAGTATGATAACAGCCATGTTCTTAGTTTTTAAAAGCGATTTGGCATGAAGAGGGAAGAGAACACAAAAGCACCTTTCAAGCGAAATGATGACTGATAACACCATTGATCCATAAGACGAGCTGTAGAACATCATAAGGTTGTGACTTACGATGAAAGACGACACTGGGCCGTAGACTTCGTGAGTGTTAAAGATGAACATATTGTCGGCGAAAAGAAGAAAAATAAAAGAGACAGTAAGAAAATCGACGAGAGCTAAACTGAAAAGACACAGGTTGACGCGGTCCTTCAATCCCTGTTTGACAAAGACAATCACGCTCACAAGATTGCTCGGAGCTCCGAAGACGAAGATAACAGGTATAAAGACAGCCCCTTTTAATTTCACCAATAGGAATCTTGTTTCTGGGCTGATCAAATCTCCGCTTCCATCAGACGATGTTATAACCACACAGCCTGAAGTCAGACCTGCACTAATGTTTGACGTAACAGAATCAGTCCAGGGAGATGTGATGTTTGATTCGTGAACAGAAGAAGTACACATTCTTTTAATTAACTGTGGTCTGAAGTTTCAAAAAAGTGGTATACTTGGTCCTTATCTACCGTTCGTATCTATTTCGTATCTATTTTTCTGAGTTTTTTTTTAATCGATATCTGTCAAACACGATGGTGAACCTTCGAATCATTTGAACACCTCGGGGTAGTTACACACATGACAGATGTTTGGATTTCCAACTCTTTTTCTCTTCCATTAGACCCAACACTTGACGTACGATTCAATGTATACACGCTGACTCCTGGTACACAACATCCACTTTCAGTTTTCAGAGAGTTTGTTTTATACACCACACGTACAGAGCGTATCGTTATTGAGTTTTCGGATTTATTTTTTTTTAAATGTTAGGAGTGGTGATGCAAGACGTTGTAAATGAAGATAATTGCAGAGCGATTCTGAAAATAACCAATTTTACAAAAGTGCGTGCATCGAGTCTTGTTTGAACGTGACAACAGATTTTCTTTCTTCTTTAATCACCCCCCCCCAAATTTCAAGTTACATATTTTGATTATATAATTATCACAAATATTTAATTTCGGGTGATAGTAAGGTAAGTATTTGTGGGACAGTTAAAGGAATTGAAATTATCTGCGCGTAATCTCGCAAGTCGACATGAATTATTCATCACTAACAATATCATTTTCTTGCACTAAAATTCACTGCTGTTTTTTAGAAAAAAAAGAAAATGGTATCGTTCTTTCGATTCTAATAACCATCTGTGGAAAAACTTGTAAACATTTATGTTTTATCAAAATAGTTCTGTTTGTGGGACTGTTTTATATATATATATATAAATACATCATAGATTTCTCCTAAAATCTCACAGGTATTTTTAGACAAAACATTTTCTTACACAGAAAATACAGGCTAGTTTTCAACGCGGTATTGTGAGTCGTTCGTCTCCACAATATTTTCTTCATTTGTTGGCATAAGCTGTCCTCATGACTGATAGGTAAGTGAAGTGAAAAAGTAGCAGACGTGAATCAGTGAAGTGTTCGTGAGTCCATGCTTAGCGAGAATTCACCTCTTTGCAGTATATTGTTGATCTTGAACATCTTATAGAGGAACGGTAGGATTGAGTTCGTTCTTTTCTTCTTTTATCCCTTCTGTACTTCCTTTCTTCGTGGATGGGTCCGCGAACACTGTGGCCACCTCGCTATCCCCTAATTGTGCCGCAGAATAGACGGCGTGGTTTTTTTAAGTGCATTGGAGTAAATGACGCCCAGTTTTACAGATCATTGATCGCAAAAGCCGACTTATACAACACACTTCACACTTCACAACGCACTTCAACAGTTCACTTTCCTCTATGTAAATTAATTCTTCGTCGTAATTGCCCATCCCTCCTCCCTCTCTTTCTACTCTTCCTCCACATCCAACTCCACCACCACATTTCAAAATACATTTAAATAACGTGTCGTTTCCTTGAAACATTCAACCCGTTCCCACAAAGTTATGTTGACACATGCAACTAAAACATTCTCAACGGAATTTTGATGCTTGTACTAAAATCTAAATCTGAATGAAACACAAAGGCATTTGCATACGAAATACCACAAAACGAAACGAATACTGCGTTGGTGATTTTATTTGAATTGTTTTCCTTTAATTCTAACGGGTTTGAATCGATCAGTTTTCGAGAAAATTGGCACAGTGAGTCTACCACGCTGACAAAGCGTTCAGAATGTTTCAAATTTCGAATTCAGAGTCCAAATTCAGTAGCGGGTGTCCCCCACTGGCGTCGACAACGGCCTGGCACCTGGCGGGCATGGAGCGCACCAGACGGTTCACCATCACCATAGGCATGTTTGCGCAGCTCTGCTGGACAGCGTTCAGCTCTCTCTGCAGATGGACCCATAGGTGCTGGAGTGGGTTGAAGTCTGGGCTCATGGAGGGACAAGGCATCACCTGAATGTTGTTCTGCTGCAGGAAGGCCGTGGTGAGCCTTGCCGTGTGTGGGCGGGGATTGTCATGCTGAAAGGTGAGGCTGCCGTGCTGCTGGAAGTATGGCACTGCGTGGGGCCTAACCCCCTGGCCCATACAGCCTTGTGGTTTCACAATGTTTCCTCTTCCAGGGCCGATGTTCTGGATGACGACGGCTGCCACTAGCCGTTTGAGGCCAACTCCACCCCAAATCATAATTACGGGCCTCCCTGCTAAAGCTCGTGTTGCAGGATGTTGCTGTTGGCGTACCTCTAGTTCCGCCGTCTCCTCCATACTGTGATGCGACCGACGGCGTGGCTGATGGAAAAGCGGACAAGAGGATGTCTCGCTATCGCCGCTATGTCCAGTTCGGATCCTGCTGGGCACACTGCACTCTCTGCTGACGATAAAGTGCAGTCAGAGTTGTTCTGCTGTGCAGTCGTGACACGAGGTCGTCCGCTTCTGACTCCATCCCTAGTGCTGCCATTGGCTTGAACGCGAGCCCACAAAAGACCAATTTTGGAAACTGCCACACCCAGTGCATGTGGGACGACGCTTGGGCGGTTTCCAACCTGCAGTCGTCCGATGGCTCTTTCCCGATCTTTTGCGTTCAGTATTGGCATTGTTCTGGTGATGACAGGTGGTCTGTCTGGAAGCGTACGAGTATCGGATTTTTATTGCTAGTGGGTGGTGCCCTCTGTTCGCAAAGAAAGTTCTAGTCTTGCTGCTTTTGTTCATGCTGCACGAGCGAAAACCACTGTCCGAATTGAGTGCGCCAAAATGGACAGGCAAATCAGTATCAAGGGCTACACTCAACAGACCAGTCGACCTAATGTCATCCTAATTTTTGTTGCTATCATTGTACCCGAAGTCATACATTTTTGACTACTCTGCCCGCTTTTCGCTTTTCGTTTCTTTTGATTTTGGGTATATAGCACGTGTCATCTGCCCTTCCCCCTCCTTGACACACAGATTTTTTAGGCTAAATACACAGAGCACACAGAAAGTTCTTGTTCAGAGCTTTCTTGTTTCGACACAGAGAGGGACGAAATACCAATTCCTAATGGATGTGTGCAAATTCTTGTGCAGGTTTCTTGCGGTTTTCTGGCAGTTAGGAGCCCTACGTGGTCTTCTTGCTAGGTCGTCACCCTTGGTCTACACCTATGAGGCAACCCCTGGAACTGTTCAGGAGCCTGAAAATGATGAAAGACTGTGGGTGACGCTTCAAAATGTCTGACAGCAGCTCTCTCAGAAGCGACTTCAGACGGTGTCAAATGGCGCGTAACCAGTGTCAAAAGTTAGTGCTGTGCTCCACAAGAGGTTGTGTCGCTTGCAGCATGGCTGTAGCAAAATTATATAATACAACTAAGATTAACCCTCTGTGTTAAAGTAGTCTGACTGTTAGGGGAAATAACAGCACGGGTTGTGGCCTTTCGTCATGCTGGATAACTCTTACAGCGCATTTTTCTTTTTTTAATGTAAATACAGGCAGTGTAACTTGTATAAGAAAGACAATTGCTGTGCAGGAAGGGTTATCCTGCTTGACACAGCAAGATGACCACAAATCGCACAGTAATTCCCCTTGACAATCAGACGATCGTTAAGATCTAATAAGTAGTAATAATGTTTGGTTGTACCACTCACAAAAGGCGCGGTTTGATGGAAGCGGTGATAAAGAATGGGGCAAAAATAACTTTTGTCCAATTGTAAAAGTGTTGCTCGTGCTGCGCGTGGGGCCGCAAGACATCGACAAGCTTCTTATCTGCACGGGACTGTGCGTTTTCACTGTGCAACAGACCCAGCATGAATCATTTTCATCCGTAAGATGTATAATATCGCATATATCCAATAGTTATGTCTTCCCAAAAGTTCCACAATTAAAAATGTTTTTCAAGACATCTATTTTCAGCGAAAACAACCTTTGCGAGACAACTTCAAATGAATTAAACCAATACACATTTCAAGCATTATAAAATGATCAAAACTTTTAAACACTGTGTCTAAATTATTTCCTTATTGTCACTATAACTCAACAAACAAACAAGAACAAATGAGGACAGAGCGCTATAAATCGTCAGACGACAACCCCAACAAAGTACTGGCAGCGCTAGACACAACCGTATGCTGACGTATGCAATCAAGTGAGCCTACCGTACCCAAACACGTAGCAAAGAGAGAGTCGAAAGTAAGGAACGTGGTAGGCTCCCTTGATTGCATACGTCAGATACGGTTGTGTCTAGCGCTGCCAGTACTTTGTTGGGGTTGTCGTTTGACTATAACTCAACATTAATGCTTGTATACACGTATTCCGGAAAAATATCGTTTGTACGACTCAATCATAACATCAGTCTTTTCCCTCAAAAGTCCGTGTATTAAATGCAAATTCAATCTACAGAGCTTCTTTTTCATCAACGCAATTCATTTGCTTTTGAACTTTTCCACAGTTCAGTAGTTGTAACTATTAAGTTTACAATGTCTTCGAACAGTCGTAGAACAAGGGACTGAACATTTGAGACCGAACAAGCTGGCAGCTGTCACTTCCTGTGCCTGGCTCACAAGACAATAGGGTGTAGGGGGAACAATAAGTTACGTAGGCCCCTCAGATGAGGTAATAACATGCGTGTGTGGCTTGTGGTGTCACATTGTTTTATGTCATTACTTACCTTAGCACCTGTTCCCTCATGTTTTTTTTAAAAAATAACCCCTGTATGTGTCGATATGTGCGGTGGTAAATAACTGCACAAGTTCTATCGGCACACTGTAGGTCGCTATAAAAAAATCTGTCCGCAAACCGTTCTGTCACCATGTGAGATCGCCCTATAGTTTTGGGTTCTTTTTACGGATATCGTCTACCTCACCTTAAATTCGAGGCGGTAACGCTAATGCCAGACGACAAACGTGAAACGCTGTCAATGATTCTGCGAATGAGTTTTGTTTATTGCCGGTCAATACCTGCTTTGCCGCATGCTATGCCACGCGATCGAAACTCGCAGCCCCCGAATACACCGAAACCACAGAGTTCCTAACTAATAGAGGGAGCGCTGAGACCTGCAGAGTGACCCCGCGGCGACGCCATCTTACTCTGCCTCATCCCGACTCATTCCTACATAGCGCCATAGTCACCTACACTGTGAATTGTTTATTTTGGGGGGTCCAAGCTTCGTTTACGAATCTGTGGTGAGTAAGATTTTTATCTGAAACAATTATTAATAAACAATTATTAATTAATTATATAAATATATATATTTATAATGCTCCTCTAATATATATTTATAATGCTCCTCTAATTAATATACATTCATATAATATATATTTGTCGTAAATATATTTTCCACGACTGTTTTATGCGGCGGCTGTGCTAGCGAGTTAACCCAAAAGCCAAGAATCTTTGTTGTTGTTTTGTTTTTTTTTAACTACGACCACCGCCAATTAAGGCAGACATGACCAATGCATGGAATTCTCAAAGTCAGATTGATATTGTAGGAGTCGGACCCCTTTCAGTATATACTAATAAGTCTATCGACATTGTGACTTTCAGAGAATGCCTTGTTGTGCCGCGTGGAACTGTGCGAACAAGTCAAAGAAAGGAAAATCGTTTCACCTGTGAGTACAATATAGCTTCTGTGGTCATTACAATAATGCCAGAGTATATTAGATGTACTGACAGCACAATCCTCTACGACACTTGCAATGTACATTTTGCATCATGGAAGGAAACAGTCATCTTGGAAATATACGTGCTTACCTGCGTTCATGAGAGAGAGAGAGAGAGCTAGCTGGGTGTCATCAGCATTGTAAAATACAAGGACTGTTAAACCACAACTGTTTGTATGTTTATTTATTGATTTATTTGTTATTCATTTTTCATGCAGGTTTCCAAAACATGAAGAGAGGCCCCTTCCCTCCCCGGTGTATTGCACTTTTGTTGTTGAAAGAATATAAAGTACTTTTGTATCTTAATTTTGCACTATTTTTCTTACAGTCCAAGTGATTTTTGTACTCTATAAGTGATGCAAATGCAAATAATAAACCCCCAGTCTAACAAGATTTTTCTTTGCTCTTTGCTCTTTCTCTGTGTATGTGCGTGTGCGTGTGCGTGTGCGTGTGCGTGTGCGTGTGCGTGTGCGTGTGCGTGCGATACTGAGGTAGATGGATTATTTTCAACCAATAGCCAACGCATCTCACGAATGCATTTATGTACAGTGGATGACGCCGACACTCACCGTATACCAGAGTCCGCCACACGGACTCCAAACACTCTGGTATACGGTGAGTGTGGGCGCTATCCACTGTACATAAATGCATTCGTGAGATGCGTTGGCTATTGGTTGAAAATAATCCATCTACCTCAGTATCGCCTACCCAGAAATGCTGTTGATATGTTGTTCGGCCTTCAGCAAAAAAACAAAATAACCTGGCTTAACTACATAATGGTGGTACTGTATTGGTTTGGCGTTGTCTGGGAGCACCAGGGAGTCGGTGATGTAAACATGTTTTTACAGGAATTCAAACAAAGGCTCCTGGATTGTTATAAACAGGACTGGCATAGTAAGATCTCCAGTAGCCAGCGTTTTTCCACTTACTCCCTGTTTAAAGCTGATATTTCTCTTAGTGGTTATCTTTTATGCCTCAAACATGTGGGCTTTAGGGATGCTCTGACCAAATTTAGGCTAGGAATTACCAGTCTGAATTGTCATAAAAAAGTTTATATGTACATCATACTATGGATTGTCCATATTGTCATTCTGATGAAACTGAACTGCACTTTTTATTTGTTTGTCCGCGTTATGACGACTTGCGGAAGGAGTACACCCCTTTGAAGTTTTATCGATGTCTCTCCATGTCTCGATTTTCTGTGCTTATGGCCGATAGCAGTCCAAGACTTACAAGAAGCCTGGCTTGTTTCTTGTACAAGGCGTTACATCGGAGAGAGGCAGATTTACTTAGACCTCTACAAGCTTCTTAAGTCACATGTTGTGTACGTGTGCGTGTGCGTGCGCGTGTGCACCTGAGTATACTTGTTTCATGTATTGCTTTGATTACTGTGTATGGTATTATCACCCCCTTGATATGGGCCGAAGGCCTAACCAATAAATTCGTTCGTTCGTTCTACTCCCTGTCTGCTCTGAGGTTTCTTGTATATTGCTTTGTCTTATCTTAAAATTACCTGATCTGCAGGAGAACTGAAGAAAAGAATCTCAGGAGAAAATTGCTTGAAAAGAAAACTCTATACCGGTACTAATGTGTACCATAATGGATGGATGGATGGATGGATGGATGGAACAATTGATAGACAGACAGACAGAAAGATGGTGCTAGCGGGTCGCATCTACTGAATACGAGATATTGCATTGATTTCTGCCTCCTCAGTAGGGGCTGTAGCATGCTGCTATACTGAAGATACAGTGCTCGATTTTTGTATCTTCCGTTCAACTTCCCATTTCTTATTTTCCTTTTTTGCCGACATTTATGAGTATATTGTCAGACAGATCCTTATTCAGTAGGTGACTTCGCATTGCAGACTGTACAGTAGCATGCTACGTCCCCTGTTAAAAAGGCAGAAATGAACATCAGGCGTTTGACAGACACAGTATACGACAGACAGCGAATGCTGCAGGTAAAAGTGAGATTTTTTTATCATGTTCCAGAATGTACGGAGAATGACAGTGTTTGTTGATATAGGACAGGACTGATGACCCCCGTTTACTGAGCAAAAAAAAAAAAGTGATGCAAATGCAAATAATAAACCCCCAGTCTAACAAGATTTTTCTTTGCTTTTTGCTCTTTCTCTGTGTGTGCGTGTGCGTGTGCGTGTGAGTGCGCGTGCGCGCGCGAGTACGTTCAAGTTTCTTTATTCTTTTACCCTCAGGGGGTATTCAGAAAAACAGAAACAAATTGTCAAGAAACACATCAATCGTAATTTACCTGGCATTAGAATATCCATATATTGATAAATAAACTCAATGATTAATTAACATACAAATAACACGCTCAATCACTCACGCAGACGTACCCACACGGAAAAACATAGGCACCTATTCATCTATTCATTAATGCACTCTACTAAGAAGTATTTTAACAAAATTCACTACCTTGGTCAATACACTTTTGTTTTTGCAGGAAAAGAATTTATAAAATTTAAATGTAATTGGCCGGCTTGCAGTAATTAAGTGATAAACCTGACTCCGGGCCGTCTATCGCCCTACAGTAAGCCTTGTACGCCCCAGCTCGCGAGGCAGAGTAAGATGGCGGACGCCGCCGCGCGAGTGAGTCAGCGCGACGCTGCGCTCGCGTCTTAGCATGCTCGGTCCATATGTAAGAAGTCCGTGACCGAAACAGTACACAAGTTCTATCCCTTTAGCGAGTTTTCTCCCTTGTTAGCAGCTGTCGGGACCACCAACCTACGTACAAGTATTGTCAGATAAATGAGAAAAAATTGCACTTCGCCTTATTTACATGCTGATTTCTATAGGCTTATGTCTGACATCCTATCTAGCCTCATGACGTGACGTTTATTAATCAAAATTAGGGTATTTTCCATCGAGAAGTTTCCAAGTTGGCCGGTTGCTTTACCGTTCTCGTTTATCAGTCAGCAAAGGTCATTGCGTTATTTGTATCGTTCTTTATATTTCATGGGCTGGCACGCTCTCGATCACGAAATGCGAATCACGCAGCAGGTTCGGTATCTAGAGCAGGCTCTGGGCTTGAATCACGTCAGAATCACAGCAAATTATGGTTACAGAAATCCGTTTTGTTTACTATGATACACGTGAAACATAAAATAAACCCATACAAACATATTTTGAAACACCGTGATTTTTGGTTTTTCTTCAAAACACATCATGTGACATTACCTATAACGGACTCGAGCTCAATGCTCTAGACTAAAGCTGCCGGCTGAAGGCTGTAAGCTGCCGGCTCCAATGTGGATTTTTAAGCACTTTATTATAACACGACTGTAAACACTGAAAAAAAAAAAAATCAACGACAAAATTGCCAAGCGAAAACTCTTCCCGAATTTACGTCTTAGTCAACGGGAAAGGGTCTCGATGAGCCAGACCCCTGAGTATAAGTTCTGTACATAGGTGTCTGTGATTCTACCTGAGTCACCCTAGGGTAGAGCCTTACCGACGACAAAAACTCTAGTTTAACTTTTTTCACACTATTGTTCTGGTTTTAACGAAGAACTTGGGCAGCAGCTTTCCGATACTGGCTCAGTCTTTTGGGGTTCAGAACATGTGATTAACTCAGGGGGAGCGTAACATTCATGTAAAATAAGTGAGAAAGTAATATTTACAATAACAAAACGCTAGAGATAAACAAGAACGTCATCCGCTAACAGTAGGATGGGTTGGGCTTCACACGCGATGAAGCGCATTGAGAACACGAGAACCGCGGGATACTGAGAACAGGCAAAAAGCAGTCGCGGTTATTTGATGTCTGTGAGAACAACAAAAAGATGAATATCTGGCCCTTTCTTTCTCTCTCTCTCCCTCTCTCTTTATATATATATATATAGAGAGATGTCTAAATCATAAAATATCTCAAACGAATTTTTCTCTCTCTCTCTCTGAAAACGCTGTCTCGGCCAACTTGGAATAAACTGTTCGCTCCTGGGACAACCGAATAGCCGAGCCGTCTCTGCGGAAGGGAGGAACATTTGGCACATTGTGTCATGATAGATCTGCCTGTCCTGTCGTGCAGTCGTGACGCGAGGTCGTTCGCTTCCGACTCCATCCAGAATGCTGCCAGTGGCTGAAATATATACCGACTAACGCAAACAAGCCGCTCGGTTTTCGTGCTTGAGAAATTCGAGTAAGTGATTCTAGAATAGGTGCCATGACAAGAACAACTCAGCCATTCAGTGATCTTGCATACGGTTCTGAAGTTTTGTTAAAATAATGACAGTCTGGTCGTCCTGGCTATAAACAGAGCTTGTTGTAAACTTTTGTGACTTTAGTTCAAATGTTAATTAAAGCGGGTGGCTGTAAGCGCCAATAGATCTTGATGAATGTGGACGGAACTCCAAACGACTGCATAAAAAGTGAAAAAGTGAGGACAATGCTTATTCTCTGTAACAGTTATTTTTGTCACCAGTATAGTTACATTTTACTGCATGTGTGTGTAAAACCAACTTGTTACACGGAGAATTTTTTTTTACTAGCACCTCACATGTCCCTACTCTATCTTAACACTCACTTGGTGTTTACTTTATCATTACCAGCGGTTATAAAACGTTGAATGAATGAATGAATGATTGAATGAATGAATGAACGATGGAGCAAGCGAAAGAAAGGAAGAATAGAAAGAAGGAAAGAAGAAACGAGGAACGAATGAAATGACTACAGTAAAAAAAAAAACTATTCGCATAGGAGAAACTCATTGATGGTAGGCGTTAAATTGCTTCCTTCACAGTTGCTGGTTTTTTTAGGTCGGATATTTATTATTGTTTTAATATCATTGCTTTTTACATAAAGTACGAAATGTTTCTCGGTATCTTGTACTGGCAACATAATAGACAATAAAGCTAAAAGACATTGCCATTTGGACGAACACTTCAGCAACGTTAGAAAAGGCAAGGAAAAACAGTCTATACTTGCCTTTGGCGCTGAATTCAGCGTTAAATAGTGGATAGATTCTCAGAAAAACCACAGGTATTGTAAACGTCAGAAACTGCATGGACAACAGAACAAGCATTTTGGTCACAGCTGTTTCCTTCTTTGAATCGGTGCCTGAAGAAGTCACCTTCCTCCATCTAACACTCTGCCAAAGTTTCACAGACGTCAGGACAGTTGCAATCAAAACTATGACTGGGCAACCGACGGCAACAACAAACCCGTAAAAAATTACGTCCAGAATTTCCAGTAACTCTTTGTTCCTAGCTTGAAACTCGGTGACGTACAGCCCCATGAAGGTTAACTGTCTCCGTCTGTCGAAGAAACACGTCACCTCATACTTGGCCATAACCACCAGTCGCAGAAAACTAATTATCGGCACCCCAGTCAGTATGATGATGGCCATGTGTTTGGTTTTTAGTAGAGTTTTGGCACGAAGCGGGAACAACACACAAAAACATCTCTCTACAGCGATTATGGCAGACAGAAACATCGAGCCGTAGAGAGAGCTGTAGAATAACATGACTTTGTTGTTGGTGAAAAAAGCAAACACTGTTCCATGGGTGTCGTGGGAGTTGAAAAAAAACATATGCTCAGAATAGACCAGAAAAAAGAAGGATACAGTCAGAAAGTCCACAACAGCCAGACTAAAGAGACAGAGGTTAACTCGATCGCGAATGCCCTGTTTCCAAAAGACAACGATGTTGAAGATATTGGCGGGTCCCCCAAAAGTATAAATCAGCGGTATGAAGACAGCCGATTTCAGTTTTGAAACAAGAAGTTCGGTTTCTGGACTGATCAGATCACCTGCTCCATCAGATGACGACGTAATCACACACTTGTTGGGAAAAACATTGGCATACATTGTCGTGGAACTGTTCCACAAAGCCGTGACGTTGGGGTCAGCCAACTCCGTCATAGTGTATGTCGCACTTTTATTGCCTCAACACTGGCGACGCTCTTAAAAGGCACGCTATCAAACTGTGAAAGGTCAGATTCAAATAAGATTCTTTACCGTTACATAGGCATTACAGTCGTGTCTTACTTGTGCAATGGTTAGTTCTTGTCAACTAAATATTAATAAAAAGTATATTATTGAACTAAAAATTTTTAGCTCTCATAAAATGTATGGTTCTCAGGTACAGAAGCTTTAGAATGTTCTCGAATTCCTATATTTACTGTTCGAGTGCGGACCAGTATGACAGTTAAAACTTAGAAAGTCCAGTTTGAAAAAAAAATCCCCGTAAGTTTTATTGTGTCTAAATGAACTTGCTGAACGCACCAGCACCTCAAGCACATAACAGCGATATCTCGGACATGAACACGTTATAAATCTTTTCCGCAGCAAGCAGTCGTTGTTTCACCAAAAGCGTTCTTATAAAGTATTTATCAAAACATTTCTATTAATAGCATTAATTGGACGAAAATGATTTAAAATGAAGAACGTACATTAACAATTACTTTTGTGTTGTTTTTAAATGAATTTTTGTTCATTTTAGCCACTTTTCACTGCAGACTCGTGCACGAAGAAGCACACATGTACAAACCCACGCACACACACACACACACGCACGCACGCACACACACACACACACACGCGCGCACACTCACACCCACACGCGCGCGAAGGCACACGCCCGCACAGAGAGCGAAGAGGAAAATGAGTAAAGTGGAAATTTCTTCTTAGTTTAGAAACACGTGGGTAGAAAGAGAGGGGTTAAAGAAAGGAGAAAAAACTAACTTTTTATCGTAGTCACACAATAATGCTTTAAACAAAAGGCTTCGTTTTAGATTGTTCTAGTAATAACTCTTGGACCACCTCAGTCAATAAATATATTTATGGCACAGTTTTAAACAGAGGCTGCTAGTTTTGCAGTTTGAAATTAGGCATAATTATATGGCTTTTTGCCTACTTCTGTGTAATGGCTGGGAAATATTTAGAAGACAATTAGTGTTCTGCCTGAACCTGGTATTTTTCAGATATAACGATGCCCTCTTTTCGTCTATTTCCTGAACGTGCCAGAATATACACAAATCAATAGTTTTGGAGAGATGCAGCAGCGCAGTTAAAGTCCCTGAATTAAAAAAAACAGGCAAGTAAGTCTGCTGCAAACGAAACATTTCTTTTGCATTAGAGTCCCACTCTACCGAACCATCAGGTTTGTCCTTTCTCGTAGTCTGTACTCGTGTGTCCAGTATCTGCCTATCCCTGTATGTCGTTCTCCTATATTAATATATATATATATATTGTTGCTGATCAAGTCTTCCCTGCGCGCGCTTGTGACGGCATTATACCTTTCCTGTTTGAGTACATACGCACGTGTGCTTGGGTTGCAAGCTTTGCTCTAGAGAGTGCGACAATGTTAAGTGGTAAGGCGCTTTTTGGATTGACTTCCACAAATATTGCGTATTAGCAAATCGATTCAAAATATCGTCAAATGAACACTCCTTGAGCAAAACAAAAGGACCCATTCCTGTACAAGAATCCACACTATCAGCGAAATAAGTATGTTGGCCAAGTATGTTGGCTAGTGCGCAAATCAATTTCAGAAAAGAAAGTTGGTTCGTTTTTGTGATTCCTTACTTTAAAATAAAACATCGAAAATTCAAAACATTGAACAGATTTCCGATTTTCGTTTGTCTTTTAAAAATAAATACTGTAGATGAAAACAATTGAAGAAGAGGTGAGGGAGAGCTTTTGCTTATTGTTCCAAACTTGCTTAATTTTATCGTTTATTGGGATGCCCCCAATTTTGTGAATTTTGTGTGTGATAGAGAGAGAGGGGGGGGGAGAGAGAGACAACGAAAAGAACCCACTTAGAACAATCTCTCGATCGTAGATGACCAGCGTCTCGGTCAGCTAGGTGAGCATTTGCTTTGTTGTTTGGTATTTGTTATACATTTGTGTCGTCCTGAAGAAGGGGCCATGCCCAGAAACTATGACTTCTTGTCTAAGTCTCGCTTAGCCAAGTTCTCTTTGTTGATTGCAAATATTCTCTTTGTACAAGCTAGTGTTTGTATGCAGTTCGCTAGATTTTCTTCGTATGCAATATAGGCTATGTTATTAAAGCTTTCCTTTTGGTAGTTGGTTTTCATGTTATCGTTATCGTTATCAGAATCAGCTTGTAAACCTAATAGAGCAAACACCTAATTTACCATAGAGCATGTTTCTTTTTTAGAGGGTCTTAGGGTTGGTTGGTTGGTTGGTTGGTTGGTTGGTTGGTTGGTTGGTTGGTTGGTTGGTTGGTTGGTTGGTTGGTTGGTTGGTTGGTTGGTTGGTTGGTTGGTTGGTTGGTTGGTTTGGAATTTAGTAACCGCACTATCACGGCAGGAGCACTCATAGTGATCTCCAAGAGAAGCCACCAGTTAAAAGAAATCCTGTTCCTGTGGCTGTTGCTGCACATGCGTCAGCAGTCATTCCCAGCCCTTCTCAATAATTATATTTCTGTCACACCTACACACCTTCGTAAGCAAGCTGTCTGGAAAATTACGTTTTCGCTTCAAACGATCTCTCGGCTGTCGACAACCGGGGCGGGAGGCAACTCTAAAGTCATTGCAGACACCGTCCTCAGTTGGAGATTTTTGCACAGGACGTCTTCAGCGAATCCTGCCGACCGATTTTATCTGGCGGAGGTCGCTTAAACGGGTGCCTGTGCATTCTAGTCCTGGCCGTCAGACAGCTTCCTCCAAATGCTTTAGTTTCTACCCCTTTCCTATCTCCCCAGCATCCTTCATGGACATTGCCATTCTTGCCTCGTTATAAGATGGCAATTTCTACTGATATGGAACCAACGCAATAAAAGAACGTGTGAATTTTATAATGTTAGTTTGTAATGTATGTGAGCTTCAACTAATATTACATAAATGTGGTGGACCATATGGGTCTACTGACACAGAGAACGACGCATATATTTAATACCAAACTCTCCACCTGTTTTAATAAATCACCCAGACAGTAACAATTCATTGGCAGTGAACGCATCTGGTGATAGAGTTACAGCCTCATGAAACGCCTTCGTCTGCAGATCTCCAGATAACAATGTCAGAAATTAAAACTACGAAGTGGCACTGAAGTGATCAATAACGAGTTTGTCTTACACTCTTTGCACGATGCTAAAGTAGCTTTTATCGACATCTCCGGGTTGGCGAAGAAGACCTGGGGAGTAGAAGCCTACTGCTGCAGCAGCCCAGGAGCTGAGGCCAATTAGCTGCAGGAACTTGACTGGCCGTCACGTTCCGCCCAACAGCGTACCCGAATTATTCTACTGGATTCAGGTCATGACTGCTTGCAGGTAATGGCACGTGCTTCACCCTAGAGAAAGTTGTGCACCTCGATGGCACGAGGAGGCCAGGTGATCTTGTCCTGGAATACCGACATCAGCGGGGTGAATCTGATGGAAAGTAGGTACGATGGCAAGAGACAGCATTCACGTTGACAGGGATGTAATAGAGGCGTGTCCTGTGGTAGAGAGATGTCGTGTGGTAGATGGTGTCCTGTGGTAGAGGGGTGTCCTGTGGTAGAGGGATGTCCTGTGGTAGAGAGATGTCCTGTGGTAGAGGAATTTCCTGTGGTGAAGGGGGAGTGCTGCGGTAGAGGGGTGTTCTGTGGACAGTAGTAGACAGATATCTTATACATGCATCCTGCCGACACCTTCCCACACTATCACCTACCTTTTTTTTCTAAGGTTGCACTTCTTCAATGCAGTCATCCTCAAATCGCGGACCTACCTGTCTCTGCTAGCTGTCTCCACCTAAGGATTCTCCCGTCCACTGATCCCAAAGCGAGACTCGTCGCTGAAAAGCACAATAGCCCACTAAACTGGAGCTCACTACACGTTACAGTCGAACTCGCGCACACGTCACCCGTTTATATGTCGGTAATGGCAGTTCAATAGTAGGCTGGCATCATGCAGCCACTTGGGTGTGGCCTAGTCCCTGATAACAATGTGGATGCTACCCGCAGGCGATGTAGAATTGTGTTTCCGGTGCCTTGTCTTTGTTGTGTGGCTTGCAGACGATGTAGAATGGTGTTTCGGTTTTTGAAGGTGCCTGGGTCCGCTGTAGTCGCCGTCTTTTTTGGTTGACCAGAACATCGCAGGCGTTACTTTCTCCCAGTTTTGTGGACCCGTCCTTTCAATCTTGTGATGACAAAGTGAGTTCTCTTGTCACATCGGCACCTTCTTTCTGTATCCATCCGATGGCTCTTGTGCTGTCCCAGTCGCTCAGCTTTTTTCGTGTGGGCATGTTGGGGCGGTCTAAAATATCTCCGGCGCGGTGTCTCTGATGAACACAGATTAGAGAGAGATGACACAGTTGGATTTCATGATGCTGAATGTTATCATCTTGCTTTTGCTGACAGTATTGAAAAATCTACAATGTCAAAATAAAGGTTTTGCACACTCGTCCGCTGTGCCACTCAGCCCGTGTGCGTTCAAAGGGGGAGGGGTAATAAGCATGTTGTTGAAATCTGCTAGTGCAAAGAAATCACTTCAGAAAAAAGTATAAGAGGTCACACTACATTTGAAGCAGAGACTTTTTCCTCACTTATCGTATTTTCAAAGGTTGCTAGAACATAGCGGAATGGATGGTGGAATTTGTAAATATCTACACATTTAACTTTTTTTTGTCTGTCTAAACTTCCGACTGTATCGTATGAGCTACCAAACTTTTAACATACATGGCCCGATATTTGTGTCCTTTATTCTTGACAGTCACACATTTTTTGAAGTCTGAAGGAAGTGGTATTGCCAGAAAATCTTTCTGGTTGATGTGACAGTGCCACATACGTTTGTCAGTGTCACTGCTTTGTCTACTGACACCAATAACTGTACTATCTCAGAGCAAAAAGTCCAGTCCAGGGCACGCAGACCCACACAGTTCATTGAGAGCCTATCGCTCTCCATTTGCTTTTCTTCCTAGCGGCATCAAGCAAGAAGAAGATCTCCGGACCAACGATCGAGGCACTTGATCCTGGCCTTTAACCTCTGGAGGCACCGAGGATCTACTACGGCCTATAACCTTTTGTGGTTGCCTTAACGGGTATCCTCTAGGCACATTTAAAGCCTGCATATGAATAAACATATATTAGACTTTATCAAAACCATCATCTCTTTCAGTGTCGTCCTTCACTTTTTCAAGACTAAAGAAAAATCAGCTTTTTCCTGCGATGGAAAATTTATATCTTATGATTAAAAAGCATAACAATGCCGTACAAGCTCTGAGATATTAATAAAATAATGCTAAAATGGAAAGAGGATTTAAAAACCACTATAAGAAATTCCTGTTTCTCTTATTCCTAGCCAACTCTAGGTCTAAATAGGACGGACTGGGCTTTTCAACCCCTGTAGCACCTTAACTTGCGGTACACAAATGTCAATTTCTTAATCTGCTGTACAAGCTACGCCGGACTAGTTTATACCCAACCCCGTTTTTGGCGTTCTTTGAAACAGTTACTTAAATAATTAAAAAATAATAATCACAAAAATGCTGGATCATATGTGGAAACATATTTGTAAAATAGCCCATTGAAATTCTAAACTCGCCCCCTCTGCTACCCATCAATGCTCGCTCCTTAGAGCCGCAGATGACTTCAGTCTATTTTATGGTTCATAACACAAATATCGTGTTGCTTAAAAATACAAAGAACCCGTTTATATCTGATGGTTCAACCAAACTAAAAAAAACTTAGCCTGTTAACACTCTGAGCCTCAGCTGATACAAGAGTTGAACAGCGAATCACACAACGTTGAGATGAGAAGGATATTTTAAACTTTCGCTGTTAACACATATTGCGCGTTTATTAGAAAATCAGAATGCGGAATGTCAAAACCTATAGTTCCCGAAAAATGTCCTTGTGACATAGGAAATTTAAGGCTCAATTACTTTCTAGTTCCAATAAATGTGGATTGTCTGCATGTTGTTTTCCAAAACTTTTGGCGAAAACAAAACGTACTTCAAAATGAAAACAGAAGGCAAACCCTTTGTGAGATCCGTTTGCGAGACAGGGAATCAGGTATGTCACATGGCAAACAGGCAATACAACCTTGCTCTTGTCACAAACGTACTTGCCCAGTACTGGTATAGCCTTTCGCTCTTCACTGAAGACAGAAACTGCAGAAATGGTGAAAACTGAATGTTTTCCACGAACATTTTTACAAACGTTTATTTGTCTGCTCTGAAACTCCTGACGACATATTCTGTGCTGTTCGAAATGAAGGTTTTTGGACATCGCATCTTTCTAAATAAACTGTGAAAAGTGTCTCTGTACTTGGAACTTGCGAAATAATAGACGATAAACGTGTAAGACATTGACATTTGGGTGAACACTTCGGATATGTTGGTGCAGGCAAGAAAAAACAACCGGTACCTGCCTTTAGCACTGAATTCGGCGTTAAATAATGGATAAATTCTGATAAAAACCACGAACAGGATGCAGACCAGAAACTGTACTGACAAAAGAATCAGCATTTTAGTCACACCAGTTTCTTTCGCTGACACAGTTGATGATGCATGTTTTCTCCACGTAACGGTCTGCCAGAGTTTAACGGAAGTGATAACCGTGGCGATTAAAACAACGACAGGACAGCCCAATGATATTATAAATCCGTAGAATATACCGTCCACAAAGTCCAGTAACTCTTTGTACTTTTCTTGATAGCTCGTCGCATACAGACCCATGTACGGTACCTGTCTTCTTTTGTTAAAGAAGCAGACTACTTCATATTTCGCCATGACTACCAGTCTTAGAAAACTAACTATCGGTACACCAATCAGCAAGATGATGGCCATTTTCTTGGTGCTTAGCAACAGTCTGGCATGAAGCGGAAACAGGACGCAGAAACATCTTTCAAGGGCGATCACAGCTGCCAGAAAAGCTGAGCCATAGCGGCTGCTGTAGAAAAGAAGCAGTTTGTGGTTTGCAAAGAACGCGAACATAGGCCCATGGGTGTCAGGGGAGTTAAATATGAACATGTGTTCGGAATAGATCAGAAAAAAGAAAGTAGTGGTGACAAAGTCTACGATGGCCAGGGTGAAAAGACAAAGGTTGACTCGGTCCTTGATGCCTTGTCTATAAAAGACGTAGATGTTGAAGAGATTGGTCGGTCCTCCAAATGCGTAGATCAATGGTATGAAGACAGCCGATTTTAATTTTGAAATGAAAAGTTCCGTTTCTGGACTGATCAGATCGCCGGATCCATCGGATGAAGACGTCAGCAAACAGTTTTCAGGAACGACCCTATCGGCGTTTGTCAACGTAACTGTCTTGTTCCACGAAGAAGTGACGTTTTCTGACAGAAGTGTCAACATCATGTGTTGTATAGTCTGGTTGTGGCTTAATTTTCCCTTTCTGTCAATAGTATACTCAGATTGTTGTGAGGCCTCACTTTGCGCTAAAAGTTGTGAGAACAGAAATCCCCTGCTCAACTGCCGCTTTTACTAGAAGAGTTTACTGAAAAAAGCAGAGACACGCCACACTGCAGTTCACTGAGCTCTTTGCAATGAGCAACTGTAGTTAGTCAAATGATGAGATATTATTTTAGTCTTGAAGCGGAAGTATGTCAATCATTTCAATGTCTAGATTTTAAAAAAAAGTTTCGGCATTTAATGTTTACGGGTTAATAAACGATATGAAGGATAAGTCCTGGAAAAGCGGTCTTTTGTAAACGGCATCACTCTTTCTTTTTTCTATAACATCAAAGCCCTCGTTTGGATGTTGAGTGTGCACCGTGTTCTCAGGCCAGATCTCTTTATATTAGCTACATTAGAGCAGATAGCACGAAAAAAAATTAGGGGTGGGGAGGGGGGCTTTGACCTTTTTACCGAAGGAGAATGACACTTGAAGCAGACAAATACCAGGTACGACCCGATCGAATTTGCGAAATTCGTTTGTCTTCAGTTTTAGTCGCCGATTCTACATCGGGCGAGTGATGTCTTACAGGTTTGCGCAGACACAGTGACTCACAAATTCTTAGTACCCCCCCCACCCACCCACCCCAAAAAAACCTCTAATACTCATCGTGCTTGCCTGATACAAATAGTCAGCTTAATAACACTGTAGTTGAGAGTTCTGTATTTATCCTAGATCTAAAAATAGAAATAATTGGAAATAAGTTAAAATGCACATTTTTAAAATATAAAGCAAATTTTGCTTTCGTGTTGACTTGCAATAAGTGGAAACATACTGTCTAATGTGTATTTATGTACTTTTCCAATTCGTCATGAGTTTGTTTTGTGTTTCTCTTTTAAAATAAGACAAACTTGGATGCAGATGACTGGTTCATTACTGGCAAAAGTGTTTACATAACAGAACATTTTGTGTGATAATCTACAGTTACTTGCTGCTGCAGATAGGTGGTGAGGATCTGAACCCTCGGTGGTCTGGCCTGGGTCCACTCCCTGGAGCGCTGGAAAGACGAGGGGCGGCATAATGTCATGCCTGTAGACCACGCCACTGAGGCTGTCGTGCACACAGTGCGGTGGTGATCTATAGGCTATGCCTATTCCTCCCCAAACCACTATGGACCCACCACGAAAATGTTGAGGGTCCCTCACACTGGCGTCATTATAACCCCTCACTCTGTCGCATCCAGACAGATTATGCCATGGTGAAAGGATTTGGGAAAGCGACACTCACTTGTGAAGAGGGCTTCTGCCCGCTGCTGACGAGCCAGAAGATGCCCGGCAGAGGCCAGCTGAGCAGCTCAATGAGGCGGCGTCAAGACAGGTCCCACTGTGAGACGCCTTGAATCTAGGGTAGCCTCAAACAGCCAGTTCCTAATCGTCTGGTCGCTGACGGTGTCGTTGCTGGATTTCATTTTCTATAGATGTAAGTGTAATCAAAGAGACTTTTCATTTTACGACATGTCGATTGCTCAAAACGCACAAAAACAAAAGCCAGATGAATGTTTCCCACACAGATTACCTACATCACGGGCGCAGTGTAAATTACAATGTACATTATATGAAGATTTCATCGCTCAGCTCAGCAACAGACGAGGCTAAATCCCAATGTACATGGCAAAGTCATATGACAACAAATGTTTTTTTTCCTCAACCCTCCAGCAAGAGTCGCTTAGAGTCTGCTAATGCGATGTCTATACACCGTTGTAAACCTCCTGGTGCTTTCAATTTTTTTATGTTAATGCCAGTTTTCAGATACTTTTGCATGTGTTGGGAGGAACACCAGGCGGACCTTAACATCTGAATGCCCTGCCCATGACTTTATGAATTTCAAGTGGTGAAATGATGACGGGGAAAGAGAAAAGAGGCTGTGATGTTGGGAAATTTTTGTTGGTTATGTTTTGTCACAGCGAATCATTTCGCAAAATAATAATAACAACAAAATACTGGCAGCTGTTGAAATTGGAGTGCATGCTTTGTTTACTCGAAATTTGATTCTCGAGATATTGCCTTAAAAATACTGCAACTCTACTCTCATCGCCTTTTTTCTTTCTTTTTTAATTTCAGTAGCACGCAGCACTTCACCCCTTGTTGGTTATTGTGTCTCCGGCAACAACCTTAACTCCAAGAAAACCTTCGGAAGTTTCACTGACCCAAACAGCAATGGCCTCCATTAAATAATATATTACTGCTACTTGTCAGGTTTTGCTATTCCCAGGGCATGTTTATCCCTGGTACGAACAAAGCGTAACACAAATATCTAATATCGAGGGACACAGATCTATTGCTTTGTAACGCCGTTTTTTGTGTTTGCATAAAGGGAACTGGCTCTGCCCGAAAATCATTTATGCACGCACACAATCTGCCTGCCTGTCGGTCTTATTATTATTATTATTATTGCAAATTATTGCTTCTCATGGAAATTGTCGTGGTTTTTTCCTTGAATGTATAGCCTATAGGCTTATTAGATTGATTATGTTCGGCTAAGTAGAAACAAAATCGGTCTGTCTGGTAGCTTGTAACCTATCGGTGATGGTCTGGCCGTTACAATTATGTTGTCATCAGTGACGGTTTCCGCTGATACTGTGCTAAAATGGCGCTCAGACTTGTCACGAATGAACGAACGAACGAATAAATAACTCTGCTGACGCCTCAATCGACTGCGTTTGTATTAAAGCGTTTTCACTGGCCGTGTCGGACAAAACTTTTAATCGACTCCACCAAGTCGGAAAGAGGGTTAGCGTTGGAAAAGGGGAATGACCACTGTATATTGCAATGCTGTGAAGAGAGAAGAAATAGATGGGTTGCCTCCCATGCAAATGCGGCGTGCTCTGTGGTCGTTTACTTAGGCTTAGCCATGTCGTACAAACCCAATTGTAAGAAACCAGTACAACTGGGTGTATTAAAAAAGTAATTTAATTTTTTTATTCATGGAGATTCTTTTCGATGCTATTTTTGGTGTAAGTACGAGTTACTGCGTGACAAAGCTATAAAGTGTTGTTGCTCTTGCGTGCTTTATGTAAAAAGCCTTATGTAAAAAAAGACAAAACAGTGAGAAGAAGCTATTTTAATTAATCTTTCTCTGCATACTTCTGTGCGCATGTGTGTGTGTGTGCGTGCGTGCGTGTGTGTGTGCGCGTGCGTGCGTGTGTGTGTGTGTGTGAGAAAGCGGCGAGAGACCTTCAAAACATAGGTGTGTGTTCTCACGTGAGAGGAAAAGAGAGAATACGATAAATATGTTATTTATATGGGACGACCACGCCCCTTTTTAAAGGGTGCACATAAATATTACAGGATATACAACAGTCTTTACATATATTACAATTAGGATAACAAAATGCCTCTAACTTTGAAAGCCTTATACAGAACAAAACAATTTAATTTCAGAAGACAGTAAGAGAGAAACGAGAAAAGAGAAACATGAAGAGTTGCATAATATGTCTGGGCTATAAATTGTTTTATCAGATTCTCAAGGTTCGGAAAGCAAAGTGCAACATGTAGTTCGTTGTCGACACCATCTTTAAACAAAGGACACATCCAATTCTCACGCTCTAGAGTTTCGTTATCTATAGAAGTGTATTGGAAGATCGGTAAAACTAAATCGAAATTAAGTCATTACACGTCTCATTTCAATTTCTCTGTAAGTGCTTTGGCACACAATTCATAGGCCTGCAAAACAAACTGTGCTAAAACGTTCACTTCTACTCACATGATCGCTCCAGAGAGGGTAAATAGAGCGCTTAATTAAATAAGCTAGGAAGAGACCAGAAGGATAACAAGGCAATTTACATTGTAAAATGTCATGTGCGAATGCATGTGGCTATGTGTCACGCGTATGTGTGTTTTCTAAAGAATTAGAAGAAGGTGCGTTCGTGAGGGTGTGTATATGGTGCGTGTAGCTGCGTTTGTGCGTGCATGCGAGTGTGAGAAAACGAAGACGGTGACTTACAGTATATGGCGTGTGTGTGCGTGTGTGTGTGTGTGTGTGTGTGTGTGTTGCTCTGTGTGAGAGAGAGAGAGAAAGAAGACGATGACCTACAAAATACACTATATGGTGTGTGTCTGTGTGAGGGTAAGTTGTAACTGCTTGTGTGCGTGCAGGAACCAATCCTTGGCAACACCTGGATTTAAACCAGCGACTTTGTGCCTGCTAGTCCGCAGCTCTACCAACAGAGCTATCCCTATTACAAACGGATTTTAAACGCTTATAGCTTCCCACTAAGGTTTCTTATCAACAGCTGAAAGAGCAGTTAAACATCGTCATTTGGCGACTATATGAGGTGTAGCATAATGAAATACATTTTACAATCACGAAAACAGACAAGCACCTAGGAAAGACTTGCAGATCTCTAACAGCTGGCAGTTTTGGTAACAAAATGTTGATTTAGAGCAGTACAAAAAATTAGTTTTTTTCACCATTCGGCAGAATACAGTATTTCGATTTTTAGTGAGGCTGACCACAATTAATGCATTCATGGAATAAAAGGAGGACTTACTGAAATTGCTGTTTCTTTTATATGTCATTTGTATTAATATAATAAGCACTATGTTCCCTGTGCTGATTACAAGCATTTAAACTTCCATCTGGGTCTAAATATCGGGACTGAATAATTAATATGGCGCCAGCAATCCCAGCAAAGTATAGTTTAAATACTGGGACTAAACAAATACCTGAATTGGGTCATTACTCTGCCGAACACCGATTCCAATCAAATAATTCGTACAGTTCCAGTTCGTTTATCTAAACATTCTCAGGTATTAAGCAGATACTGAATGGTTAATAAGGTGGACGTCACAGATACCGAATAGTTAATAAGGGAGACGTCACATAGCGCAGTTAGAGACTGTCTTTAATTCTAGCATGACGTCACGGACTTCCTATGCAGGTATCCGTGTCTTAGTATCACATGTTCTTTCTCCCCACTCAGTGTCTGAAATTTCTTTCTCTTCCCTCCCCTTTCCCTACTGTGTGTGTGTGTGCGTGCCTGCGTGCGTGCTTGCGTGCGCGTGTGCGTGTGCTTGTGTGTGTGTGTGTGTTTACTAGCGAGCGGTTGAAAGACAATGTGGAACGAGGAAATTCGTCTTTTAGAGGTGAGTGAACGAGAATTCAGGTCGCTAGATGGTGCGACTAGTGAGCTGAGTAATCTTTAGTCCACTCTGAAACGACCAGCGGGTTGGACGTATAGCCCTCTGTCAGTCGCTGGGACTGTAGGCAATGCTGTGTGGAACCTACTGCTGGAAGACTTGGGGATATGTGTGGACCTGGTTCTTCAATTTCTGTGCGGAATCTATCGATGCAAGACTGGAATATCTGTGTGGTCTGGTTCTTCAAATACTGCGTGGAATCTACCGGTGAATGATTGTAGTATGTGCAGTGTGAGCCGGTTCTTCAACTTCTGAGTGGGAATCTACCAGTGGAAGACTGGAATATTGTAGGTTGGTGGGTAGGGTCCTCTTACTAATCTATGCACTGAAAGAACCACCAGACTGATAGTAGCAGTAAGATGGCTAGTGCGGACAGACAGTTTAATGTTCGGGGAGCAGGTCGCTTAGCCTGGATAGCTCAGTTGGTAGGGGTGCGGAACAGCAGGTGGAAGGTTATTGATTCAAACCCTGGTGTGGCCAAGGATTATTTCCTGGAGTTAAACAGTGTGCAAACTCCAGTCGGCCATCTCCCCCCCCACCCTCCAACATTAAACTGTCTGTCCGAACTTGCCATCTTACTGCAGCTATAGGTCTGGTGGTTCTTTCAGTGCATAGTTTAGTAATAGGACCCCACCCCCAATAGTGCGAAATCACCGCCAGGTGGAATAACCAACCAACCTGCTGCGGGAAGAGAGAAATCAGTCCCGTAACAGAAGCACATCAGTCCTACTGAGGAGCAGAGCCATACCTGTATATCAGTATTAAAACTCATTAACATCGAAAAGAATTTGCAAAATGCATTGCCACACTGGCCTGCTGCTGATTCAGAGAGCCGCAGACCTCTACAAGAAATATGCACGAAGGAAACAGCCAGTGGAAATCTGATCGTGAGTACAGTCGTGATTGCCCTACCGATGATCCGAAGGTCAGTGTATGTACCATAAGTCGTGCTACCTGACAACGTCTTGTAAGAAGTTCAGTGACATTCAGAGCCCGTTTCTCCATTAACAATAGCCGGCGCCTATCAGCGTGACGTAAGCAAGAGACGGCTGTTAGCGTGCCTAGAGAACGGACACTGTTTCGAACTGTGACCCACATGAGAATGTCGTGTAAGAAACCCAGCAATGTCCAAAGACCCGTTGCTCCACTGGTGCTGTTAACAATAGCCAGCACCTGCCAGCGTGACGTAAGCAAGAGGACGGCTGTTAGCGTGTATAGAGAACGGACATTGGTTGGGGTTGTGACAGTAAGGACTGTATTTACTGTCACAATCATCGTTGCTCTAAAGTATCAGTCTCTGAATTCATCTTATTGTTCCTGCCTGTGTTAGGTTCATTCGCTGTGTATGCTGAGCGGGTGGTGTTGAACTAGTAGGTTCAGTGTACAGGACAGAGGTCCATCTTTTTTCCACGGATTGAGGACCTCTCGTCGTGTACAGCTATGAAAGCGTATTACTTTTAGGGAAGTGTGAACTACTAGTATTCTGTACAGCTATGAAAACGTATTACTTTTAGGGTAGTGTGAACTACTAGTATTCTGTACAGCTATGAAAGCGTATTACTTTTAGGGTAGTGTGAACTACTAGTATTCTGTACAGCTATGAAAGCGTATTACTTTTAGGGTAGTGTGAACTACTAGTATTCTGCAGGACTGTCGCCTGCCGTCGAGGTAAACATTCCGGGACATTTTCAACTCTGTGAGAATTACTGGTACTGTAACCTTTCGTTGTACATATGCATGTTTTTAGTAGCGTGCGTGTATGAATGCTGAGGCCAGCGTGTGTGGGGAAGTTCATTATATTTGTGTATGTAGATGTGTCTCTGTCAGCAGAATAGTGTAAATACCTTCTCACTTACTTTCCCATAGATGTATTTAAAAAATATGCATGTTTGTTGTGTTAAAGCAGTCGCTTTCTTCAGATTGATTGAGATAATTGCGGGCTTTGACCTGGGGGCTTACGAGCTAGAACTGGGATTAAGTAGACCAACGACGGTAACCATTTGCGAGATAATTTCATAAATAACTGGATTACGAGCTGTCGGTACCAAAAGTCTCATAAGCCGCAGGATTAAAATTATGTCAGCATGGTTGGTGATACAAGCCTAATGTTAATCGATCTGTAAATGGGAGTAGTACTAGAACCCGCTTTTCCGTTTACGAAATTGGGGAATAGCACCATCCTAAGTAAGACCCATCTGCGAGTGTGTGAATCTGCAGGAAGAACTAGTTACATGTAAATTAATGAGCGAGTTAGTATAACAATCAGAGATTCGGGCTGAATAAACAGGACAGGGAGGTCTTATTGATCACACGCTAGTGTCGTCTGTTTGTTGAGTCGAGTGGGTAACTTAAGACGAACCCAAGCGTCCCCGCTTGCAAGTTGCGAGTGTAAGAGTGGTACGTGAGAAATAGATCGAATAACATTATTTTTCATCGTGCGGTTATCTTAATATTGCATACACTGTGAGTGTAAACAACAGTAATTCACTAACAGCATACTAAATTATAGACCGGTACAACTGTGAGGTATTATGTCTTTCACAGCAGACCGTTACATATCAACGATTCGGTAAAACTTTCAACACTTCGGCAAAACGTTCAAGAGTCTTTCTAGTACTCATGGGTTCGGTGCTCATTAACGTGAGTATCTGTTGTACTGTTACTTTTGCGGTTGTTTTCTTTTTTACGCAAACTTTGAAGAGTCTCTCTGTACTTTGAACTACACAAGTAATAAATAGCGAAGTTTAAACCCATACCCGCGAGCACTGAAATTTCAGCAATGTTGGCCCATGCAAGAAAATACAGACGATATTTACCTTTGGCACTGAACTCTTTCATAAATAAAGGACAGATTCGCAGGAAAACATTAGGAAAAGAAAATATCAGAAATTCTATGGATAACAGCACAAGCATTTTTGTCACTGCCATTTCCTTTCCTGTGTTACCTGATGTCGTCTGCTTTCTCCAAGAAGCAGTCTCCCAGAGCTTAAGAACAGTGATTACCATGGAAATCAGAACAATGACAGGGCACCCAACGGATATCAAAAACCCGTAAAACACGCCGTCTATGAAATCTAATAATTCTTTGTTCTTCGCTTGATAGTCCGTGACGTAAAGACCCATATACGTCACTTGTCTGCTCCTATCGAAGAAACACACAACAACGTATTTCGCCATAACAACGAGTCGCAGAAAACTGGCAACGGGTACTCCAATGAGTAGAATAACAACCGTGGTCTTGGTTTTCAGTAAAGTCTTTGCATGGAGCGGGAACACAACACATATGCATCTCTCAACAGCAATGACAGCAGAGAGGAACATGGAACCGAATGACGTGTTGTAGAAGACCATAAGTTTGTTGTTGATGAAGAACGAACTGACAGGACCGTAGGTGTCAGGTGAGTCAAACATAAACATGTGTTCCGAGCTGAGGAGAAAGCAGAACGAAATAGTAACAAAATCCACCAGAGCCAGGCTAAAGAGGCAGACGTTGACTCTGTCATGCAAGCCCTGCTTGAAGAACACGATCATGTTGACAAGATTGGTCGGGGCCCCGAGAACGAAAAGCAACGGTATCAGCACGGCAGATTTTATCTTGGTGCTCAGGAACGCAGCCTCTGGAGTAATCAGGTCGCCGGTTCCATCACTTGATGACGTAAGTATGCAGGTGTTAGGAACGTCGGCGCTGTTGTTCACATTACCTGTGCCGTTCCACGAAACTGTAACGTCTCCGGAACCAAAAGCTGACATGTTTTCCACCTGCACCTAGGGAGTCTTCCTTAGTGTGAAGAACGACTCCGGATTATCTTTTTTATACCAGAGAATTTGAAAGCCGTTTACACATGCAAAGTGCTTTCTTGAGGAAAGTAGATTTTGCTTATTTCTATATCCAGCATTGAAACTTTTATTGTTGGATCTTTATATCAGTATGTGCAGCCACTTAAAGCACTCGAGAAAGAGAGAGAGGAAGCACATCTCATCTACTAGTCATGTCTAGTTTGAAATTTATTTAGTACTGTTCACCAGAGATGTGTGTGTGTGTGTCTGTGTGTGTGTGGGTGGGTGCGTGCGTGCATGCGTTGGTGCGTGTATATGGGTGTGTGCTAGCATCTGTGATGTCTGCCTTTTTCAATGACACTATCATACCGACAGCTTTTTAAAGGTGAGCAACGAGTTTGCTATTCAATGAGACTAACAAGCCCGTTTCATATTACAGTTATTTCACGAGACGTTCTTAACATTAAAATAAATCAATTCTTGGTTTAATTATAAAGGAAAATTCGCATATGTAAACAAGAGAGTTTGAGAAAAAGGCAGTCGATGCAGTATGTAATTCCATAACGAGGCAGTATGAACAGGCACACACACATTGATTCCCACAAGTGTACGCCATTTTTTTTTTGCAACACACCCAATCAGACCTACGTGAACGCACCACGCACGCACGCATGGACCTTCGCACGCACATAAGTTGTTCACTTGCATTTGTGAAATGAAACTTTTGTCTACATATATATTAATTACACATCCGGTTCATTTCTCTGTATTTTTAATAAAACACTGGAAATTCCTTCACAAGCAAAGAATCCCCTTCAACAATATCGTTTGTTTAATTTCAGTCGCGAAAAGCAATACAAATATGACATTTATAGATATCGTCACCACGTAGCGCCCACATAATTACTGGCCTACAAAAAGTAAAGAGATGGATATTCTCTATTTTGCAAGCGAAATGAAAATACGAATTGAAGAAACAGATTACTTGCATACTTTTCCTTTATTTATTGAAGGCGCGCAACAAATATTAGTTTCCAATCACTGAGAATCGCGCAGGTACCTTCACGGATACAACGCGTTCACAGAAATTCTGACGATCTCCAGAATTTTAGAGAGTCGTGCTATCATAATGGTCAGTATAGGAAATGTGGGTGAAACTAGGTGATAGAATGGTTGTATTGTGTCATGTCTTGGTAACGTGTTGACGTCCGGAATTAACTGGTTTTCTGGGACAAAACGTTTTGATTACACTGCCTGCCTGCCGGTTCTCATCAATTGAATAGGAGACACTGCATTTGTTTCTGCCTCCTCAACAGAGGGTCTAGCATAGTACAGTGAAGTCTGCAACGCTAAATCACCTACTGAATAAGGATCTGTCTGACAGCATACACATTAACGTCGGCAAAAAAGGAAGAGAAAAAAGGAAAGTTGAACAGAAGATGAAAACATCAAATATTACATCCCCAGTCAATGATCCAACGCTGCATTGTGACGTCTCTCCTCGTGCAGCTTCTTATGGTTAGAGTGAACAGAATCCGGCAAAAATGTTCCGTAGCTGGAAACTGTGGCTCTAAACCATTCGGTTTAGAAAGTGAAAACTAGGTGTTCTGATCTCAGCTGCGAACTTTTTTCTTTGTTCCTTCGTTGTGAGGACGGGTGTTAAGGGTGAATTAGGGATGGGGGTAGGTTCGTCCTGGTTTTGTGCCTCACGCAGTATGTGATTACAGCATTGCCGGCTGCACTGGAGCATGCTAGAGCCCCCGTTGAAAAGGCAGATATGCATGCGATATCTCGTATTGAGTAGATGCGCCCCAGCTGGCCTACCTGACTGCTTTTTTTTATTTTTTCCCCATCCCGGGCAAAACCAGGAGGTCTTTGCGCAAAGGAAAGCCACGCATTCCCTGTATCATCCTCTTAAAATCACGATCTACCCAGACGCGTGCAGCGAAG
>SMGT01015886.1:147801-167295 GCA_004794575.1 Lanistes nyassanus | reverse complement strand
AGAGGAGGTTCTGCACAGGCAGCGGGCCGTGAGCGCTTCCATGCTTGAGTGCACCGACACCTTCCTAAACACAATCTAGACACGGTCTTGGCCATGCTGCCTACCTGGGACATTATATCAGTCAACAAGGTCTCTAGATAAGAAACAAGAGGGGGACGAGGACGAGAAAGAAGGAAAGAAAGAAAAAGAAAGAAAGAAAGAAAGAAAGAAAGAAAGAAAGAAAGAAAGAAAGAAAGAAAGAAAGAAAGAAAGAAAGAAAGACGACAGCAGCAACATAACAGAGTGTACTTGACAAAAGTAGTTTAAATCTCATGCAAGTGAACATGATCTTCAGACGAGGAACAGGTTGTAAAAGATACAGGCATACCTGTTGTTGGAAGTACAAGATCAATTTGTCAAGGTAAAAACTTTTCTACTATTTTTGCGCTTTTTCAAACACTTCCACAAATACTGCATATATTGATATTTTCCCATAACTCTGCTGCCAATTTGCCTCCTTATTAGGCATTCACCCTGTCACCGGAGAACCGAATTCGATGAAAATTTTTTTAAAGCTTGCCAGTTCCCCCTCCACGCACACTTTTTGCTTTTGCAAGAAGATGAGAATAGGTTTGAAATGTGAACAGAATTTCTATAGACTGTTTTTTTTACCATTACAGTTTCTATACAGTGACGTAAGACACTATGTACATTGGTAACACGATCGCATTTCCCGCCAGTTTGTTAATATGCGACATGTAAGTAGGAAAGAAGGATATTTGACACAAGCTAAATAAACCGACAGGTTTGGAATTCAACTGTTACTGATGATCGATCGGGTTGCAGATGACACCTGTATCAGCCAAGTGAGTGAGGTGCCATAGAGATCGGTTAGGCGTGGTGCGAACTGACAACAAGACGTGTCGGGTGTCACCGTGACGGTTTATTTCATACAGGCATAACTGTTCCCGCTCTCTCTTTTTCTTCTACCCCCTCCCCCACCTTTCGCAATCCCAGCGCAGCCTTATAAGGAACACAAAGGCTGTACTGGCTCAGTCGATGTGCAAGCGCAGGATGTGAAGACAACAATTAAGTTATGTTTCTGTTCAGTCTACTTGCGAAGTAGTTAAGCGCTTGCACAAATTACTGGACAGAGCAGATCGTTTTTCACGACTGCGCATGCGTGGTGTTCGGTTGCATGAAATCACAGCCACCCCCCTCCACCCCGCGTCTACGGGAGGAAGGAAGGGGGGGCTGTAAAACACTACACGAAAGTTAAATGGCGGCACGCTCACAGGGGGGGGGGGGTAAGTGCACTTCCGGCTCTTCAGAAGTAACGACCCCCTCTACGACAGCGCGAAAGACTGACGGTGCTAGCATATGTCCCTTCATATCGGCTCCGCCTTTTGCCCCTCCACAGCAATCATGTCCACCGCCACTTTCCCGGTGTCCTTTGGTACTGTATGTACAGGCCCCACGCACATTGTCTCTTGTCAATGTTATAAGCAGCGCTGTCTCCGCGTGGGGGTTTTGCATGTCTGACAACGCGTCTGCTGTTCACCTCCCTTCACTTCCCATCTTGCAATGCCTATTGTCATGTTTGGCTGTGTGTCTGTCCTGACATTTGCCTGTTGGTCTGTCTGCCTTCTGAGCATTTACCCCAAACTGCACTTTAAAAAAATACACACGATCCACTGCAGTTCTGACACGTAAGCTTACAAGCAAAAGACACAACATAAAGGGCTTGCGAGGCCCCTAATTGCTACAAACAGGAGCATTAGATGAGGAGTGTCGCTTACCCGCCAGCAGTCCAGCGTACAAATGAACGTTCCTCCCCTGGCTTTTTACCCCGAAAGAAAGGACAGTGGATCGAGTGAAACCTTTAAGCTCGCTGACGAGATGTCGACACAAGGTCGACTTTTTTGTTGTTGTTTTGGTTTTGTCAGGTCCTGGGGCTGGGAGGGGGGGGGCTTCTCCCACTGGCTTCTTACAGAAAAGGCGTTGTCAGACTCGCAGGTTATCCATCATAGAGGCATTGCAAACGCTGCAAATATCGCTTGGGAGAAGTGTGTATGTGAGAGAGAGAGAGAGAGAGAGGAGGGGAGGGGGTTACAGAGGTGTACGAAGAGTGACTATAGACTCTCCCATCTCTGGCAGGAGAGATCAACTAAGTCCCATAATCCATTTGCCATGCGCAGTCTCTCTCGGGTTTCGCGTCGAAGCAAGCAGGTCTTTTGTCGGGATACGCAATCTGTCTCCTTTAGGAAAACGCTGCTATAATGTGGACGCCATCTGCACAATTGAGTGGGTGTTAAAATTTCACATGTAACAAAATGCCTGTACGGTCTCGAGATGCTATCAGCAGTATACAGCTATCCCAGTGTATCGTATTTTCCGCTGAATCTACAGCAATAACCAACAGGTTAGAAGCATGCCTGTGTCTCTTTCAGGAAGATGTATGGCTTCCCTGACAATTTAACGCCTTGCCTACCACTATAAGGCTTTCTCCTACCCTCCTGATTCATCATCGCTTCGGTGGCATTTACTGCAAGTTGTGAATTAATGCTGTGATCTGATTTTTAAATCATTTTCCATCCATCGCCTCTTGTGCTATTTCCTGCTTAAAGTAAATAATGATGTGTGCCTTCATGGTTTCAATTTCAAGGCCTTGCTTAAGGAATCATCAGGCTCTGCCATCATTGTGATAAGTTTTGTGTGTGCGTGTGTGTGCTCGCACGTGTGCGTGCGTGCGTGCGTCTGTGTGTTTATGTGGAGGGTGGGTGTGTAGACGTGCGTGTGCATATGTTGCTTGTCCACAAATGATCTTTAACAAACAGAATAAAAATATAGATTACACTTCTACACACAACAGCACACGCCACGTTGCTATGACGTACGTTCGTTACACGAAGCATTTGTGAGATTTAAATCGCACGCTTCCAAAGAGAGAACAGGGCCAAGAAGATCGGAGGTATGTTCATGAAATGACGGACAAAATATTCTCTTGACGCGTTGCAGAATGTTATTGGAACAGACTGTACAATAATTTATTTAAAGATGCTAATTATCTTTCGCGTATCGATGTTTTTCCTATGCACTGAAGCGGATTAGAATCAGGTGACCAACACCCCATTTATATGTACGCCCTCCGGACCGAGCCCTAGCGGGCCTTTCCTTACAAAATCGTTCTTGTAGAAAATGAAGCTTGCTATACATAACTGAATAAAAAAAAAAACCAAGAGGATCTTACAAACAGAGTGTACTGTAGTGCAACTGTTGTAATGCCTAGCTAAGTGTGCTAGGTGTATCTTTCTGTAATGCTATGATACGCGACTGTGCCTCGCCTCTAGCACGACATCATTAAAATATCAACTCTGGGTCTGCTTACACGAGGTCACTTTGCTAAAAGTTCTATATTTCGTGTTAAAATAGCAGACAACAACACCGGCGTGCCAAAAACTTTAATAAAGAACGGTCAAGTATGGAATTCAGGAGCCCTACACATTTTCCTCCGAGCTCTTGTGGAGTTGACAAGAGTCTTCCGGAATTCTGCTCTGATCAGCTGTCAAAGATTCCCACACCAAAAACCGAATAGGACACTTATCTTCCCAGACGTTCTTGAAGAGCGGGTGGAGCACATCCCCTGAATTCTCTATATCAGCCTCCTGTACCTCTTTCGTGATTATATCGGGTCCTGCTGGCAATTTTTTCCACAAACTCATCTCAGTATGCAAACGCTATAAATTTACACTGATTTTGACTGCACCGCAAAAGGCCCATTGGACTTTCAGAATTAAGCGGGGCAACGCTGAGCCTGCAGTGATTTGTTTTACTGGTGAGTTATCCACGAAACAAAAGCGTTGTGAGATGTTTTCTCGGTGAAGATCAAATTAACTCCATAACTACACTACTTGGTAACCTAGGAGACGTCAATGGAGCAGGTGGCAAAACATCTCGTATCTGGAAAAGCAGGATATCCTGTAGACAGTCACGTGCGCACGACCAGTCGCGCACAGAAGGAGGGAAAAGTAAGGTAAGGAAGCAATGAAAGACGCTCACCTCCTCCCCCACCGGACAGCAGTCCCACCCTATAATTGTAGGCTTCGTGTTCATAAACTGGTCATCACAATCTGTTATTTGGACAGCAAACACCTTAGCTCACAAAGGTCACGATTTCGGTGTGTTACACCAACTGTTTCTTACAGCGCCCATTTACGTACGGTATAATTTCTCTGTTCTCCTGGCGTTTGTGTTGTCAAAGTGCACAAGGGTGTACAAACAACGCTTCTTCCACACCCGTGAAGTCCAAAATTACCATCAAGGAGAAAAGTTGAGAGTTTACAATAGGTACACGGAGGGCATTAACAGAAAGCCCGGCTCCACCTGCCCGCCACACAAAACACCCAGGGTGTTAGATTTCTCAGCGTAAAACGCTGGCGGTGTCTGTAAACTTTTGCTCTTTTGACGAAAAGACTATAATGAGTTTTAATACGCCTTCCGCAGCTTACACGACATCGCTAACGCCAACCAGCACTTGTCACACAGCGCAGGCGGCTGGAACGATGCCGACGCCTTTTGAAAGCTTAGTTTCCAGAAGTTGCAAGATCTTTTCTCGGGCAGGGAGGATGGCAGATATAGGGGTGAGAAAGTCGCTGGAAATTATGTCGACAGGGGGAGTGTTAAAAACATGCACGCCGCGTGCGTCTCTGTGTGTGTGGCACGAGAAAATGGTGAGTTGGGGTGGTGGAGGACTATGGGAGGGGGATGAGGTCACGTGGCAACAGGCAAACCACAAAGACCTCTTGGGCTTGATGTACTCTTTAATTCGCACTCGGGGTGGCAAATATCTCACATGCGTGATCGACAAATGGCATTTTTTAAAAATACAAAATTCATTTTCTCTCTACTCACATACTGCACGCACGCATGCACACGCGCGGGCGCACACGCCCATCCTCACCCACTCCCCACACACATGAAAGACAGACGAAAACACAGACACACAAAGATGAAAATTGGGGAGAAAGGGGAAAGTGACAGACTTCAGCTCTCAGGGAAAAGAACCTCTATTTAATTGGAAGCTCGAAAGAAGCAATGCTCTGTATCATACAACAATGATGCGGGCGCGCGCACGGACGCACACATTTTTTGTGATGTTCCTTTGGCTAGGACTTTTTGAAGGCTCAACCAAAAAGTATTGCGCAACAGCACAGGGTATTGTTCTATATTAACAGCAACTTGGTTTATATACCACCTTTGCCACGAAACGCAAAATAAGTGCGGATTGGAGCAAAAGAATTTCTAGTGGAGTTATGCTTTTGTTTACTAGTTTTCATTTGGAAGCCTTAACCTGGTGGGTAAATGGCTGTCGTTAATAGCATTCTATTTGGTATGCTTAACTTGACAGATGGTTGTTTTACCCGAAAAACGAAATGGTACAATCGCAACAATTAAAATACATAAAGAATGTATGCACTACCTAATGTTTGGAAATTTATATTCTTGAAGTACAAGAGTAAAAAAAAAAATCCTAGCAAGGACTACATTTTCAAGAAACTTCTTTCTTCTTTCTGGTGCTTGAAGCGCATCTTTATTTCAAATATTTTTGCTTTGTTCTAGGCGTGTCTGAGCTGTTGCATGAGCGCTCGTATCTGCACTTCCTGTCGTAACAGCGGTCGCAAGACCGGTTCACCCTGTGTATTTTACATGTACATTTACGTATGGAAAGGAGACTCGAACGCTCATGCAAGTAACCCTTTGACATTAACAGTGCATAAGTTGAATTAATGATTACCCGATGCCGACCTCTAAGAACAAATAAATTTAGTTATCGGCAAAGTAAAATTTGCGGTAATTTGCCAAAAAGGAGTACAGATTTAAAAATATGTTCTATGTAATACGTCTTCAGACGGGCTATTGCTGGTTCTGGTGCCTTAAAAACTGGAAGCCATATTTGTACGAATCTACCGGGTGCCCACTCCCTTGCAAAAGCAGCGTTGCCGCAAGCACCCCTCCAGAGTGTTTTATTTCGTGCTCGTACGCGCGTACGAGTAAACGTCATGTATGTACGTATCTGTTCAGCTGAATTCCGTTCTTGTTTCCAGCAGAAGGAAAAGACAAGCTTTTTGTACCACGAGCTGTGAACAAGGGTCATAGCGGCAGATGCAGTGGCGTCAGGCACATCGTGACCCTTTAACCTCGCAGAGAATCGAAGAAAAGTAGCAATTCCAGGCGATGTAATGTTATCTCCAGTGGCGGGCCACTCGGGGTGCTTAGAAGCCACACGGCTTCCGACTCCCCACCCCACTCCACTATACCCCCCAACCCTGCTTGTCGTCGGTCGCCGGCAGGGCTCAGGCCATTTTCTCCAGCTGACAGGTAGTCGGGGTAATTTGTTTTGACAGCTCAGAGGGACAAGAAGTGTCGTTTGTCTCTCTATCCGTTTTCCGGGGGTGGTGGTGAGAGGGGAGGGGAGAGGAAGCGAGGAGGAGGATGTTCAGAAGGCTGGGCCAGAGAAACGTTTCATGGTGGAGAACAAATACGTGCTCCATCCTTGAGACAAGCTTTGAAGGTGCGCCAAGACATTTTGCGTAAAAACTTTTGTACGATTTGAGTCATGTGACTTCTCGACTTCTTCGACGCCAAGCGAACGTAGACGAAGAGTGGGGCTGTTGGGGAAATGGACACGAATGAAAAGGTTAACTGAGACATGCCTATGACGTGGAAAATGCGGCTGCGTACGTAAATAATTGTGTGGGTAATGTATAATGGAAGTAGCTAATAATTTTGACATTTTTTGTCATGATGAAGATACTGTAGATCTGTGCATGGGCATCGAGTTTACCTTTTCCCGATCGGCAATGCGACAGAAGTGCGTCGGTAGCCTCCCTGCGTCTCCCCGTGTGACGGCGTGCACTGTCGCCGGCCTGCTTGGCTGGTACAGTATCTGGCGTTTCATCAACAGGGCTCTCGTCGCGCCGGCCTATCAAGATGGGTCTAAGCCGAGCGCGCAGCGATGTCCAGCGATGTGATAAGCAAATAAGAGTATAAATAACACGGTGGAAAAACAGCCGCTCAATGGGCGCGGTGATTTATGGGCATGACAAGCGTCCCCATCGTGTCAGGATCGCTTTCCAGGAACACCTCCTGCGTGATCAGACCGCTCAGTTCCACTGACCTCGTCCTGGGGACGGGTGGCCAGCCCAACCTCCTTGCGCCCCGATCTTTGGCGCCGTGTGTAGCAGGGGTCGCTGTGGTTCCGCTCTCTTTCCTTCAGTCCGTTTTCCCCCACCCCTGTCGTTTTCCCCCACCTGTCGTGGAAGAATAATTCCACTTCTGCCTAATAACAGCCCTGCCGATTTCTCTTTTCATTGTAGCAAACCTCATCCCTCTCCTTTCTGAATTTGTAACTCTACCTCTCAGGTGTAATAGTAATTAACATGTTTGCCTCCCCGGTCTTGCCTCTCTTTCTCTCTCGTTAAACGGATATCTACATCTCTGTTTCTAACTTCTGCATAAGCAACCCATCGTTCTTTCTCTTCCCATCCTAGCGTCAGACACCGATAGCTCCTTCGGTTCAGACACTATACTCCGCTACAAACCAAGCAGTCTCTCGAATCCTGGGCCAGATTTATTCCAGAACAGCGGGGTTCGCGCAAAACAAATTACATCAAAGTTACTTATATCCCTAAATACGCGTTCCAATGTTGATAAGAATCTTTAAAAGGCTAAGCATTGTTTGTTTTTAACTTTGCTATATTGTTAATGATTTATCAGTTCATAAGAGATAGGGTCAGCTTTAGCTCGAGGACAAGGTTTACACACAGTCTGAACAAAATACCAGCGCTTTTACGAAATGAGGTCCCAGCTTCAGTCTTGCCCAGCGCAACACACACCACAGCCGGTATGGCTGCTATATTTTGTGTCATTAATCTTACCCAGGTTCATCATCCACCTCATCTTTTTTCCTTTTAAGTTAAAAAAGGAACATCCTGCGGTGATTCCCCTTTGTGTTGTCATGACGTTGGACATTGTGACGGAGGAACTTCCCGAGGCTTTCGAGCATCTTACCTCCCGCTCAGCGTACAACGGGGACAGCTATTAGAGCAGCCACCTCGCCTTTCATTGTGCTTCTATTCACACGTTGTCTTACAGCCTGTGACACTCTCGGCACAGTCAGCTCCCACAGCGCATGCCCGCACGCACACACACCCCTTCCGTTGGCCCCACACCATTTGTAACGTGCGGGAGACCCAAGGTGTGGTGATCCGTGGGATGGAAGACTAGGAAGATAGGCGGCAGGAATTAACTGCGACAAGTACCCACGCCAACAAGAAGATTTATGGGCGAGTTTTACGGACGCGAGGGAATGACGTCAGAGTTCCTGGCCTAGTCTAAATGAGCTCTGACGTCATTACACTTGGCGTCGCTCTCGCTCTTCGTGTCTGTAAAGCTGGCCTCGGCTCCAACCCTCGACAGAGGCTTCGCGCCCAAGGCGTGAAACAGAACGCCGCGCACGGGATGCTGGGTAATCGCAGTCAGCGCGTCCTGGCGCCTGCGCACAATGGCGGCGCAGCAGGTCGTGACAGCGCCGTGACGCCTGGGACACAGCCGCGGTCTCAGACACCCCACGTGGTGGTAGATGGGGAGGGGCGGACTTTTCAAGTCAGCGGCTGTCCTCCTGCAAAAACTTCCGGCATGCAGGCGGCTGATGGGAGACGCAAGTCTACAGGCCATCTCCAAAAGAACAAAACCTTCGTGGGTCGCCTTATCCGATCTGCCCCCCCCCACTCCACTCCAACATCCACACTCTTCCTCCACCACGTTGCACTCGTCACAGCACCTCACCCTCTTCACCACGACATCGCCGTGTATGTTCCCCGCTTTCCATTCGCCGTCTGAACCTGGAGGTCAGATGCACTTCCTGAGATTCAGACCATGATACAGCCGACCCTATCGTGACCCTAATAAAATCACCATCACTCTGGGTGCGTTACTTGAGGGAGGGGTGGCGGGGGGCGAAAGACCCCTCTGATTCTCTTAAAATAACAACAACCCTAAAAAAAAAGCCTTTGTTCAGCATTTGTCAATAGCTCAGCAATACTCGAATTTTCCAGTACCACCAGTTCTGATCGAGTTCTTATCGTCTTTTCGTCCACAGCAGTGCTCGTATGGGCATGTCTAGCCTGTGAAATTAACGTACAGATGTTTATATCCTTTGAACATAACTGCGAACAGTTAAACAGTTCAAGACTTGGGCGGTCTAGGTCGCAAAAGTGTTCGCCACCTGAGCTCTACATGAAAGGTTGCATAAGGCCTGTCCAACCAGCGACATTTATGAGGATTCTTATGAAAGGCAGGGAAATTCAAACGTTCAAAAAACCAGGCATAGGTTGCATAGACTTTTGTGTCTTCTTTTCCGGCCACGAGAGTGGTCGTAAGCGTGGTCAATCATGTGTAGTTTACGTGCAGCTTTATGAGTGGAGAGGAGATACTAACACCGATCAGCTCACCCCTGACGCGTCCTGGTCCTGGACGGGGTTATAAAAGTTGATCGATCGTATCTGTCCTTCCGATCGTAAGAGCGGTCGTAAAGCCCGTTCGTTATGTGTAATTTATGTGCACCTTTATACACGGAGAATGGATAACTGATAAGACCACCCATGCATCCCAGCTTTGAGCTTTCCGTCATTAGTTTGACTATTCTACTTTCTGTCGAACTCTGCTCTAATCAACACACTTGCATTACAGGCCACTCTTGATCGGACAAATGTGTGCCCTAGTTCACCGAACGTGGCCCGTATGGTCGTCCGGGGAAGAAAAGCCTTTAGTATGTGTTCACAGATATGCACCCGTTAGTAAAGGGAAAACAAACAAACGAACAAAAGCAACAGACCTACAGCACAGCACACAAAGTACTTCTTCGGTGACAATTTAGTAAACGTGCGCATTACTGTAAGAGAGAAACAAGTACTGACATAATACAGCGATTCGCGCTGGCACTCGCACGTCTTGTCCTATTCCTTTAGCAAAATTGACCCAGACGCCTATCAACTGGGCAAGAACTGCGGGAAGGTTCTTTATAGGAGTGACCAATGACAGAGGAAACACACTTCTGGAGTTCGCCAGCACCCATCGGCTGACTCTTGTCAAGATTCTCCATCCCCATTAAGTTTCTCGGTTTAACGACCTGTCACCCACCCAATGGTCCAACGCACAACCAGACAGACTGCATTCTGAAACCCTCTTTCTTTAAATCTAGCATCACCAAGGCCAGAACTAGGACCAATCATAGAGCAGACACTGGAAGCGAATATGACCTTGTTCTGATGGCCACGAAACTAAAATTAAGGAGAAAACTTCGTGCCACACAGGCCCCAGTTAAAATTGACTTGGAGAAACAGAAAGATCCAGCAGTGGGCTCTCTCTTCCAGGCTCAGCTAGGAACCACTTTGACATCCGAACATCAGCATTGACGAACTTGAAGGCTGGTTCAAAAAAGACAATCAAAATTGTCAAAGACACTAGGATTCAAAAGGAAAGGAATCCAACCATGGATCACGGATGACATTCCTGATTTCTGTGACCAACGAAGAAGTCTGATGAGCAGAAAACGTAGAAGTTCTTCAGGAGCCCACAGTACAGACAAATCACCTCAACGTCTGTCAGAGGATAAGGGAGTCGAAGAAAGAGATGATCAACAAGCAGCGTAAGACAGTTGAATTTGGGATGAAGAAGGGCGACAGCAAACTTGCCCGTGATACCTTCAGGAAGCTCACCAGGCCAAAGCCGAACTGATCCAACGTACTAAGAACGAGGAAGGAAGTTCGGCAGTCCTAAACAGACGGAATGAACACTGCAAGGAGCTATACATCTTCCAGAGTAAGCCCGATTCCAGCCTGCTTAACAACAACATAGGCTCAAATTTACCAGAGACATTGCCTATGGACAGCACTTGGCATCCCCCTCCACCCAACACTTTGTAGGTCACGGGACTGCGATGAGATTATTTAGCAATGGGTGGCCAAAGCAGAAGGTTTATAGACATATACTCCCGCTCTCCACCCCCCACCCCCCATTCCTACCCGCTCCGCCGTTAATCTCGGGGTAGGACGTCGAAATAATTGCTGGCTACACCTAACTCAAACCACCCTAGACCTCCCTTCCAAGCCTAAATCCACCCTGTCCAAACTGACACCAAAGTGTACAAACTGCAAAATGCTTTAAAACTGAGATGAATCGATTCGGGACGGCTGAAGATCTCCAGCCAGCAGCCAATTTTCTCTGACATCTCCAACCAGCGGGCTGCCAAAGTCTATTACCCTTTCAGATGCGCATCCCTCGCTGTGTCCCGAGTGGGACCTTCTGTGCGAGAAACCTCATTACCTGTGTTCGCGACTCGCCACCCGACAATGGAGGCTCCGCGGGACCAGGTAAATACTGGCCGTCGCAGGTACAAAAAAGTTCGGCTTTCGCAGAACCCACTTCTTCAGACGGTGGCAGGCTCTGCCCTGCTGTTCCTCTGTGGGCCTGTGCTTGGCGTTCACCCGTGACAACTTGTGGGAAGACTCGAGCAGGAACGTGGCCAAACAAGCGATCTTCGCACGACTGGCGATTACCGGGTGGTCACTATTAAGGGTGGGCAGTGTTGGTGTGCTATGGCATGCTGGGACGTGTCGAATATTGTCTGTCATGTAGACGCACGCACGCCCAAACACATGATTATTTACGCGAGGTAAAACTATCCTTTAACGAAGGCGTTGGTGGGAATTCTGTCACAAGCTTGAATCAAGTCTCTTGTGCTTTATCCTCACAAAGCAAACAGGAAGTAATATAAGCAGCATTAAAGATCCATTCATGCTACTACCATGCACACAAAAAGAAGTAGAACTTTTTCCTAAATATTTTAAAAGTTGATAGTAAAAAAAACTGTTAAGCAAGCAGGAACTGGCTCGGTCCTTCGGATTCTGTTCCTCACCACGCCACGTTGCTGAGAAATGCGTCTTTAGTGTATGCACGGAAATACCTAGTAAGCCACTATTTTCTTGCGGCGCCATTGACCATGGATAATAATTTACCTGTGAATCCAGAACATCGTAAAAGCCACCCACGTCGTGATCCGCAGACACAAAGAAGAAACGTGCATGTCCCCAAACTCAAAACTGCATCAGCGCCCTCTACCATTACAAAGTAGTTTTGCTCAAGATTAAGAATAATGCCCGTGCCGGAAACAGGGAAATATAACACAGGACGTTAAAAGGGAAACGGCAGGTGACCGTTGAATGAACAGAAAAGAGGGACACAAGGCATGAACATTCGAGAATCGAGTGGTTCAAGAAAACATCGTCATGACGTCCGCGTGTTAGACCGTTAGTCAGTCGACTATCATACTTGCGGTGAAAACCGTTGTAGTGATAAGAAAAAGAAAGAAGAATAGAGAGAAAAAAAGAAAAAGAGAAATGAAAGAAAGAAAGAAAGACCCGTCCGCATGTTAGACCGTTAGTCAGTCGACTATCATACTAGCGGTGAAAACGTTGTAGTGATTAGAAAAAGAAAGAAGAATAGAGAGAAAAAAAAGAAAAAGAGAAATGAAAGAAAGAAAGAAAGACCCGTCCTCCCTGCAATCTGTTAGTACTTTTTCTGTGACAGACACATGGTCGTAGCTTTTAGGTAGTTATTCCCAAAACTGCCCAGAAGAAGAACAGAATCGCTGGTGGACCGAGTGGAGGCCTGCTGTGACAAGTTACCTTCCGCTGTGGGAAGAATCTGTGCTAAAAGAGCATCCAGAAATCAGGGAATGTGAAGGAGCTGTAACCTGTCTGAAGATGCGGGGAAGAGTCCGGCTTGAAGAGGCAGAGATCCATCTCACTGAGGTGTAGTGTGACCAGGCCGTGCGACAGCGAGTCCAGAGGTCAAAGGCTGACCTGAAGTGTCACGCTGTGTAGTCATCAGTTCGACGTGAAACGTAATCGCCCAACTGTTCTCGGTGGCGTTGTGTTCGACCTCTGGCAAGAACACTTGTGACAGTACCATGACCAAAGGTCTGCAGATATCGCCAGGAGCGCGACAGGACCCCATCCACGCCATGGACGCAACGAATCCAGGAAACAAGGGCCCCCTTCTGTGGTTCAGACTGATGTGCGAACTGCGACTTCAGTGTGATGTACTTGTGTATTACTGCAAGAGATTACTGTTTGCATATCGTGACAGTTTAAAAAGGTAACCGTGATTTATTGTTTAAAACCAGAGGGGGCCAGGTTAGCTCAGTTGGTAGAGCTGCGGACTAGCAGATGGAAGGCTGCTGGTTCAAATCCTGGTGTGACCAAGAGTTAAAATATTGTGCTACTCCATTCGGCCATCTCCCCGCACATTAAACTGCCTGTCCGCACTGGCCATCTTACTGCAGCCATCAGTCTGGTGGTTCTGTCAGTGCATAGTTTAGTAAAAGGACCCCATCCCCCGCATAGTGCGAAACCACCGCGAGGTGGAAGCACTGTCCCTCTAAATAACCCCCACCATTGCTTAAAACCTGTGATTTGTCGTAGACAACGGGAGATGGTGGATTGTTTTATAATAGTTGCGTAGACCTAGCTTTGACTTTTGAAACTAACTCCTCCTCCTCATCCTCATCGTCACTGGGTTATGTTACGCTCTTGGGAGATTGTAGGCACTGGAAGCCGAGTCCTATGATTGTGTCATCATTAGTATTTTATATCGTAATACAGTGTGTTGTCCTGAAACCCTGTTGTCTTCTTGAATTTTATCAGCACGGGAGTACCACAAAAACATTCCCCTGTGAACGAGAAAGAGAGAGACAGGGTCGGAGAGAAAGAGAGAGAGAGAGAAAGAAATAACCCTTAAAGTTTGATTTAACCCTTAATTTAATCCTCTCAGTGCTAGATGATCACAAGAAGTGGTGGAAAAAAGAAAATACACACACACTGACAAGTTGAGAGACAAGAACACAGCAGTGCAAATCACATGCTGCCAGCAGGCACAGCCGTGGGATGACAGTGGGATCATAGCCGAGCTGCCATCATGCCGACAGACAGAGGCGGGGGAAATCCAAGTGAAATCACCCTGAAGCCATCTGTGCGTCATTCAATCCGCAGCTCCATATGTTGATGTGAAAAATGAACGTAGTAGCTAAGGCAAAGAAAGCGATGCAAAAATTTAAGGCAAATCATTCTTTCACTTCCTGGGTTTGACAGACAAAGCAATACTAAAACATGAATAAAATATTGTGGGATTATTATATATTATAAATACTTTTTAACTCGCTCGTCAAATGAAACAGCGGTTGGCTGGATGGGTATTTTATTTTTTCAGCGCATTAAAACAGTACGGGCGCACGGGTGTTCCTTTTTTCCATCCTGTATGCAAGGGAACATCGAACATATTGTGTTGTATTAAATTAGGGTTGTCTGCTAATGCTGCCTGCAGACAAACAGTTTTTGAAAATACACCTACTTAAGATGGCGTACTACACTCAAACTGGACATTCGCACATGAAGGCGTTAAAATCTGACCTGAATACAGCGAGATCGTTGCATTAGATGATTAATGATGTTCAAATTAAGCTTGCGTACATGTAAATTGAGGTGTTTAAAAGCGCTGGATATACTGGATAATTCTCAAATTTGGAGGTAAGATATGAGGACAAGCAAATGCAGATGCTGGATTTCCGAAAGTCAGAAATGATGACAAACAAACACAAATGCTTGATTTTTAAAAATCAGAATGTCTGTCAGCTGTTCAAGACTCAGGACATCGATCTTCTGACAGAACGCAAATATGAACAGCGATACACAATTCGCCCAGTACAGCAGCCTCAGAGCTATAATGCCAGGGGTGTACAAGCAGAAGTCGTTATCCAGAGGGTGCTAGTAATACAGTTTACAGAAAGCAAGAAGACAAGTGCTGACAGCAGACGGACAGATACAATATTCTGAGTCACAGACACAATCTGATCCAGTCGCCTCCTCGCCTTCAGACAGGAGCCTGTACGTCTTGAAGGTCTCCTGGGATTGGCTTGCCGTCAGCTGTTGCTATTAACAGCCACTGCTGAACACAGGGTGTACGTTTGACTAATGACAGTCCTCGCCTGTGAACCAGCGTCCAAAAGGGAAGGGGTGGGACACTGTTGCTGTTCACGTTTGGATGAGGGAGGGGGCCCATGACAGCGACAGATATTTGATAACAGAAGGTTTGCAGCTGGCATTAGTTCCTTTTCAGTTAAGTGCGGTGAAATTATAAATTTAGTGTTGACGTCTACAGAAATAGATTCAACTGCAGTCAGTTAGATGAGATGCTGCTCTGTGTCTACGGGAATAATACAATCAATTGAAGTCAGTCAGATGTAATGCCGCGAAGGTGCTCATAATTAACTGCATGGGATAACATTGGAAGAAAGAGCTGTATGTCTGTATACTCAACAATGACTACTCCGAATTACTCTGCTCTAAAGCCAGAACCTAAAAAAATTACATAGTTTCTATCAGGCCATCTTTACCATGCACACTAAATACGTATGAAAAATGCACATTACATTGTTTGGTCTAAAGACGAGGCTGACTGTAAGAGACATGACTGACTTCATGAAGAACGTGTACAAAAGCTATTACGCTATAAGATACATGCGTAAGACTGTGCCAAAAGTTTGAAACGTGTGGAACTGGTCTTTAATCTTAATGTGTTGTTTCAGACATTAGCCAAAGGGTGTTGAAATAAAATAATAAAAGGGGAAAAATGTACACGAAGACCAAATCATAGGGGGAACGTGCGTTCAGCTATTCAGCAACAACACAGTGAAATCCACTGCCTTACAGCATCAGTCGTGCACAGTTACTATCACTGGACTCTTTCAAATGCGCCCTACAAAGGCACCTTTTCTAGAAAAATTTATAATCTCTCATCAAATTATTCGGGAAATATGCTCCTGTGATCACTAATGGGATAATGTGTGTGTGTGTGTGTGTGTGTGTGTGTGTCCAGGATGAAGGTAGGTGGGGAGTTCTTTCACTCATGCCAACATAGTCCAATCTTTCAAACGCGCCCTCAATAATAATAATTTAAAAAGCTTCTTGAGTTCAGGGTGTGTAATTTAAGATAGTTGGCTGAGGTACCATTTGCAGCGGCCTGAAAACGGGCAAAATTACGAGCACTAAATGTGTGTTTCAGGTTGTTCGACTTTGCTACGGAATCTACCAAACAACAAGCAACGTGTTCAAAACGTCGGGTCTGAATTAAAAAAAACACACCAAAACAACAGAAAACCAAAACACCAGGAAAAAACGGTAACTACTGTAGACTGTCCAGACGATACGTCGGCAAGAAGTGAGCAGAAATGTAAGTTGCGACAAATTTATCGTATCCTTCTGATGATTGTACTAGATGTATGCGTATTTCCATGTTAACGTGACGTAAAATTGTCACCGACGTCATTTCCAGGAATCCATTTTCTTGCCGTGAGTCTATCTGTATTTATATGTTCTTGTGATCATAACTTTCTACGAATGCCTCCCCGAATGGAGGCAGATTTGTCAGACACACTTTTTGTAATTAAAAACAAAACCACAGGTACGTGGTACATTTCATACACCACCACTTTATTGTTCTGCCCTTCCCAGGGCTTGGGAGGAACATCGCGGTCATGGACCGACGGATGCTTGACGGAAAGCAGGACGAAATGCAAGAGTCGGCGAGGAAACCGTGGTTTGTTCGATTTTACAAATAATTAATTAGAATCACATCGAATAATCATTCGCTGTACAAACAGCTAACGGACAAAACAAACATGATAAAAAAATCTTTAAGTAATAATTGCTGCTTGCAAAAATATGTATTTACCTCCTTCCTCACGAACACTCTTTCCTATCCTGCAGTCTCTCTATCCTTTCTTCATTCATCTCCATTTACACACAAACCCTTTGACTAACTCTAACGTCAATCAAAAAATTATATGCATATGTATTGTGTTTAAGCACTACACGTCAAGTAGCATCTTTGCAAACACTTCACAAGTAGATGCTCTACTGATGCTGACCATTTGGGTAAGCGCCTAGCCTACTGCGTTCTTTCCTTTGACATTTTCACCTTGAACTTTCCACCACAAGGCAGAAGTTGGATGTACCCACTGCGCAGTACATTCACTCCAAGACCCACCCTCTAGAGGCTCGCGTGGAGAAGATAGGAAGTGTCATCACCAGGGCGCAGCACAAAGTCCAGGAGTCTCGGCTAGCCATTACCAGGTTTCAGCAAAGAGCGGCGGTAACGGTCGCCAGGCTAAAACAGTTGGTCAGCTCTCCTCCAGGATGGTTTTTGAACGTGTGCCAGAATGACATCACCATCCCACTTTTGCCGACGTTTCCTTCAGACGAAGAGTGTGAAGAGGTGCGCGAAGCGGCCGGAAGATCCATGAGCATACAGTGCAGTGTGCACCAAACCACACTGCCTCTCACTCTGACCATCACAGAACTTGTCCTTCAAGAGGTTCTCGAAGATCAACCTGGTGCCACTGTTGACGATATTCAAGCGATGCGAAGGACAACTGATATGGCTGCGATGGGACGAAAGATTGAGGAAAACAACCCGCCGGCAGGAACAGATTCAAGGACTAACATTGTCCCATCTTCGGACTCCAAGCCAGGTAAAAAATGTGGCTCAGGCAAAGTCTCACGTCTTTCGGGAGTATGGGGTGTTGGCCACCCAAGGACGGCCGAGCTTGAATGTACAAAACCATGCGCCGGAAAGTCCGATGCTCGAATACGGGCAGGGAATTCTTCACCAGCAAACGAGACGGCATCTTCTCTAGCAGCACCAATCTTTCTGGCCAAGACCAGTGGCCACGCATCCGTCTTGCCCAAACCCAAACTCACTGATCTCAGGAAGTCCACTTCCGTTGCCGACATCACCTGTTTCGGGCACCGGAGTACCTGCAGCCAACATCGCTGGACAAACGAGCGAATATCGGAATCCATCACGTCCAGGCAGACTCCCTTCATTGATCACACACGCTGCGCTAACGGTTGTGGTGACTGTGGTTGTCGTGACGCTAGATCTGATGGAGGCAGATCGAACATTAATCATCAACAGCTGAAAGACACGCATCATAACGACGAAAAGAAGGGGCAAAACACCGGTGAAAATCCCAATTCCGTTCTGCAAAATTGTGCCCAGCAGGCTAGGACGCAAGTGGCGAGAACTCCGTACAAACATTCTCTACCCAAGACCTTAGACCACGGAAAACTCCAAGAAAGAAGAGCTTTGAACGAAGGGAGTGAATCTGAAAATTCGCCGGAAAGCAGACAGCAGGACCCGAGAGATGCATGGCATGTGGGGACTTACGGTCTTCAGAAAACATTGCTGCAGACAACACAGCCTACAGTCGGTTGCGGCAGTCGTCTGCCTACTAACCCTGATCAGGCAGACGAGCACCAGCTTCGCGCGTGCCTCGACAGGGCACCACGCCGCGTGGTCGCACGGACCTGCAGCTCAGCCTACGTGGCCGAGTCCAGCGAGACGCGGGTGTGTGTCCGAGGAGCGTACGCGAGCGCAGCTAGACAAGAAGAGCAGCTGCCGTTTCTTGTGTTTGTGTTCGCTGAATGCGACGAACGCAGACCGCAGTTCCTCCGGCTCTCAGGAAGTTACGTGCGCAAGATGCTGACGCGACCCAAGAATCTGCGGTGGCGATTCAGTAACACGACAGTTTCAACCCAATGAATATTAGATGCGTCTACCTGAGCATTAATGTTAAGGCTCGCGGGTAGCGTCTCTTCCTACCTGCGAACACCTGGAGGCGTGCAGTAACAGATCACGTAGGTTTGAAAACCAGCAGAAACAACCACTTCGTGTCGGATCAAAATTTGCAGTCGCTCAGCTTTCCCCGACCAATACAAATCTGTACTGAACAGTAATCTCGCTTATGTCTTATTGAAGACATACTTTTATTTGTTGCAGACTGAATTTTTAAAAATTCCATTGTATAATCGTTTCAGACAAGTCATTTACTTTCACTGAAATTACATGATGTGGATGTAAACTTGTTTAACGTCGTCAGCAACGAAGGTCATACCATAACAAGAGTAGGAGGAGGAACGGTTACAAAAGTCCTAACACGCATAGGAGGACATTGAAATACCTACAGAAAACACTAACACACAAAGTGTTATAGGAGGACACTGAAGTACCTACAGAAAACACTAACACGCATAGTGTTATAGGAGGACACTGAAGTACCTACAGAAAACACTAACACGCATAGTGTTATAGGAGGACACTGAAATACCTACAGAAAACACTAACACGCATAGTGTTATAGGAGGACACTGAAGTACCTACAGAAAACACTAACACGCATAGTGTTATAGGAGGACACTGAAATACCTACAGAAAACACTAACACGCATAGTGTTATAGGAGGACACTGAAATACCTGCAGAAAACACTAACACGCATAGTGTTATAGGAGGACACTGAAGTACCTACAGAAAACACTAACACGCATAGTGTTATAGG
>SMGT01015886.1:110066-147526 GCA_004794575.1 Lanistes nyassanus | reverse complement strand
ACACGCATAGTGTTATAGGAGGACACTGAAATACCTACAGAAAACACTAACACGCATAGTGTTATAGGAGGACACTGAAGTACCGACAGAAAACCTAAGCCCTGTAAACAGGTTTTCCTAGCCCTATAAACAGGTTTTCCTCGCAGACCAAAGAACGTGCGCACTCGTCCTTTATAATCCTGTCAGGGTCACGTGACGTGTCTACAGGACTGATCGTCGGGGTTTCCTCGCGGGCTCCGGCCTCCTCCTGCTTTCCTTAGTCCACAACGCCCTTCGCTCTTCTCCCCCATCGTCTTCGTTATCGTATATCCTTCGACGCCGTTAAACAGTAAACAACAACAACGTACCCTCTTGCCACTACATCGCAGCACCACCACCACGTCCACGACAGTGGTTGACAATGGTGCTAACAGCTGCAATGCTGTATTAGCAGCAGAATCCTTTTTAAGTCACGAAAAGTGAAAGTCGGCAGGCAAATCGGGCGTGTCCCCTCTCAAGCACCCAGCATACAAGCTAATGTCGACCGATAGTCTACACTTGTCGGCAAGCTATCCGCCCGACAGCGGGAAGGCATTCTTCCTTTGCACGCTGGGGAGGAACTAGGGGGAAAACCCGTCGCGTCAGACAAGGAAATTGGAAAAGCCAGAAGTCAATGACAAGCAAATAGTGAGAACACTCTCACGTGACTTACACCGTCTGGCGCTTAAATTGCGACTTGCAGCTGGACAAGCCGATGCTTGCAGTCCGCACCGTGCAGCCAAGAAGAACGTTTATGTCCTGCGCCCTGTTATTGGTCACGACTGAACTCCTTCCAGTGGTTAGCCGGCACGCGCATTAGGCCACGGCAAAGCAGAGGAATGTGAGATCCCCTCCTCAAGCAAGCAATCAATCAAGCCAGCCAGCCAAAAAGAAAGAAGTAAAATAATATATAAATAAATAAACCTACTAAACTCCTGTACGTGTGGAAGAAGTCGAGAAGAAACACTGCTACAGTTTCATCTTGTGCCAACCAGTATCAAACCGGGGGGAGATGATAGTGGTAGACACTGTTCTCCACACTTCCCCCTCAGAAAAAAACCTCATAAAACCCCCGGAACAGTTTGGTACTTAATTTTCGCACCAGAACTCAAATTTAAAAATGTCAGAGAGAGAGAGAGACGCACAGCTGCTCATGACACACACTGTTTTTCCATTGGATTTTAAATTATTTTTGGCCAAACACAAATCTCCATGTGCATAGGAGTTGGTCACCAGAACATTATCCAGCATGGCGGCGACAATCACCATCACTGGGCCCCAGGCTTGCTCTGCCCACCTCCACATAAACTTTTCCAGCAGGAAATGTCGGGCCAGCACGTAAAAGTTCTAATTCACTGGAGCCAATCAAATGACAAAATCTATTTTGGATGTGTAAAAAGTGGAGCCAATCAAATGGCGAGCTATATTACACAGGTCTTTCTGGAGGCGGCGGGAGGAAGAAGGGGGATGTTCCGAGAGGGGTTTAGGGAAAGGGTTAGGGTGGGGGCTAGGGATAAGGGTTAAGGGAGGGGTGGGTGGGGTTATAGGCAGTATGATCTTCCAGGAAATAGGAACATTTTAAGTGATGACCTTAAGCGATTACCATATTTTATGTAACACTGTATTTTGATTGGCTCCAGTTTTTTAAATAGATTTTTCAAGCTCGGACGGTCACGAACACTCCAGCACGCAACATTGCGCGACAACGTGCACTGAGGCTAACAGGAAAAGTGCACATGTACTTTCAGCATGTATGGGACACAAATGCACGTTTCCTCTGCGTAAACGTTCGCTTCCATTCAATGACACAAGTAACGAAAGACTCAATACAACTGCAGTGTAGTTAAAATAACATCCTGCCTGAGGAAGTTGTTCTTAATTCATAATTTAGTTCCAAGAATTTGCAATTTCGATTTAAGACACATTTCATTATCACGGTGAGAACAGTTGGATATTGTAATGAAAGAACCCCACAGATGTGATGTGTGTTGAAAGCACCACCACCAACGCCCATGAAGCGATAAAGCAAACCAGAATAAAACAAAAACGGACTGAAAGTCATCTTTACAACCAGGCGGACACACACGTACTTCATATCTCATAAGGCATAGAATACAACGACACCCCAAACCCCACATGCTAGGAAATAATAATGGTCCGGCAGACCTGAGGTCCGGATAAATGGAGCACCTTTACGATGAAGAGACACCGCGTTCACCAGAAGACATTCTCGAAAATGGCCAAAATGCACCACGGCGGAAGACTTGCGGGGTAAAAGCCCAGATTAAGATTGCTAGATCTCCATTTCAAGGCAGATGCCGGACGAAGGGCCCCATGGGCTTGTAGTTCGTAAGTGACGAAAGGTTTTCTGACTAATGACGTCTGGATTTAGGGGGCGTACCGAGCTCTGGCTACCAAGTTTGTCACCAAGCCCCTTGTTGGGCAGCAATTTCCTGCGCTGAGCGAAGAATTTGAAAATGAGCACTCACAGATCACGAGATGCGTCCCTACAGCAAGCGACCGAGATAATTTTCATGCTGATTCTGTTGTCACAGGTCAGTACAGCACTCTGTTGGGTTTGAGAAATTCGAAACTGTGCACGTTGCCCTGTTGAAAATCTGTCGCATCTGTATGAAAATCAGCGCGCAGATCATTTGACTGCTATGGTATTGGCAAACCCCTTCCCGACCCCTACCAGGGGAGGGGCACCTTTGGCTTTTCAGACCTTGTGAAACCATTCTAGGCTCTCATGTCTTCAGCTTTCTCCCATAAACACTGCACGTGCAGCTAGACGCCCCTTTTTGTTCTTGTTTTTCTTTCTTTGGTTTCACAGTGACAGCATGACTCCCGCTGCAATCCCTTCTCCTAAATGTAAAGCCTTTTCTCACTCAAGACTCTGCGCGCCAGCCAACCCTGCACATTCTGGTGGTGCTAAACCAATCTTGTTTAATGGATTTTCATCATAGCCGTGCATAAACTGAGTGATTTAGGCGCGCATTCTCTCCCCGCTCGGGGACCGCCAATTTGCAACCACTCATGCTTCTCGGGACGTCTATATTTGGCTCCTTTCTTCTATCGCTACAGCCAGGTGAACTCAATTCCTGACGCAAGTCTTCAGCAGGTTCGGATTAGCTTCAAACACTTTCTGCCCGACGTGGGGCTGCAAAAGCACATTTTTCCGCATCCGAAGGCAGCACCATTACCTCTTGAGGGTCTGATGCATCCATCCTATTTGGCGTTTAAAGCTAATGTCAGAAGACACCAGCGCATGATTCCCCCATAGCGTGGGGGTGGGGGTGGGTACCCTAAGAAGGCAGTGCATGGGAAAGTGTGTGCATCCAAGTGCATATGCCACCACTTAATTGTCCACAAGGAGGCAACCGGACAAAGAACAGGAAAGAGAGAGAACCCAAGCTGTCTTAAACTTGTAAAAAAAATTCCGCACATTAACTTAAATTCCACCCCTCTGCAAAATGATTCCCACTTAATTTCTTCAGTTTATGATCTTCTGTCTTACCACAACCACGAATTTGCAGACAGCTGGCAATTCACAAATCAAATTCACCTTAATCGGTCACTGTGTGCCTCTAGAGATCTACAAAGTTTTCCAATATCTCCTTAGTTTTGAAACATTCATTGAATCAGGAAATCAGTTGAGCTCTCTGTAATAATCATCAGGAAATCAATTAAAAAATCTGTAATAACAACAGAACAAAATGATGTAACCCGAGGAACCTGCAGTGACATTTAATACGATATCGTCCATCAGGTTCATCATCTTGTTGGCATCAGCATCCACATCAGTCTTAACCTTGGTCTGTACAAAGCTGTCAGCCTTCAGCACCATTAAGATTCCACCACACAAGAACACAAGCAATCATAGTTTGTTTTGTTTGGGTTTTTTTTTCACTTCTAGCTGTCCTCTTCCTCCTCCTCCACATAATCATCATCACTCATGCTTTCCTTCGTCTCACTGAAATCGACATCCAGCTTCATGAGTTCTTCAAAAATGCTGTCTGCTGCCTGCCGCATTTTTCTGAGCAAGTCCTGATCCTCACAGCCTTGCACCCATTCTGCACACTGCTTCAATAACGCCTCTCGCTGAAGGGCAAAGTGCCAGTGAATCAGTCTTTTAAACCCTGACAAACACAGACATACAGGAGATAAAGCAGCTTGACATTACTAGCCTATTCTTGCTCATGTTGTTTTATATTCAACAATAATCATACTGGTTTCGTTTGAGACTTTAAGAACTACTAGAATGCCACTTTCTGCCACTGGGCGTTTCACAGCGAAAACACTCTACCAGCGCCTCCAGCAGCGCTGAGGGACAAGGGGAAACAATCCACTTTCCCTCATGACATCTCTAACCACCTCCCTCCCATGCGCGTTCCTCTTACATCCACCCTACTGCTCTATTCGTAGCTGTTTGAATGTATGGTTCAAAAGGTGCTGCCGAGGTTCCACTAAATACTGGCCACTTCAAGCTGAAAAACTAACAAACTTTCACATTTTCAAGTGACGCGCATTTAACTTCGGCTTCCAATATCCCTGACATGTCTGAAAGTGGCAAGCGCATTAACAATGGAGAAAAAGATGAAAAGGAAAATTATAACTTCACTGGCCAGATGTGTGTTACTGCATAACAAGTGTGGCTTCATTCTGTCTTCATTCTGATGAGCGAAAGTTTCAGTCTGGTGACTGAAATCTTGGCGTCACTTACAAACAGCAAATGATGAGCAATACACATCTTCAGGCTACTTAGAACCAGAAGACTTTCGTCTCACCTGGTGGAGGCTCCTTCAGCTGACCCAACACTGCATGCCGAAGAGTATTCAACTGCAGCTTCCAATTGTACTGCCGACTTTGGATCTAAGCATGAGAAAGATGCACGTGGTTTGTTTCATTTTGATGCTTTGCACCATGTAGGGAAAGAAGAATAACAGGGTTAAGGGTAAAGTCATAAGCATGGGCAGTAACCTGGGGAAGCAAACACAGCCCCTGAAAAATACCTTGTAAAGACGTTCACATCCAGGGATACATACGAATGCCACGGAAAGGACCTGAAACCGCTTAATTGCCCCCAGTGACCGCAACGGAAGGAAGTTTGGTTCCACTTTGTAACTACACCTTTCTGAACATAAGTGACACCTATATAAAGCAAACTTGAAAGATAAATGAAAATGAAGTCAAAATATCCTATTTCTGGACCGGAAATACATACCTCTCCTTCTGCCGTGCCCTTCAGCCTCTCATAACCAGGTTCATTGAAAACAGGGTCTGGGGTCAGAATCATGCTCTGAATAGACACCACTACCTATTAACAAACAAAAACAAAAAGTTTACAGACAGAAAGATGCTCTAAGCATCCTGTTATATCTGCTTCCTAATTATTTACCGCATCAAACTATATACCTTTGCAGCAACCTGGAAAACAATGTTCTGAAATAAATGAATATATAAAGGTTACAACTTTTCCTGTATGACAGCAGTCATCCCACAGATTATGATGCTGCTCTTCAACTGATTGCACCTGAGAATCTGGGGGGTCTACCTGGTACAGTGTTGAAGTGGAAGGGTTCCATTTCTCACTGGCATCCCCAGCATGCCAGGTTCCCAGCAGGCTCAGACACACCTTCCCATCCGCATACAAGTTAGGGTTGAACCTGTAGCAAATATCTGGAGACTTAGCACTAATAGTAGGAAATGCATTCAAGGGATGATTCTGACACAGACTTTTTTAAAAGGACAAAGAAAACCCAACAAGCATAATATGCCATATTTTTAATGGTGATGATTACAACAATAACAAAACTAAATTAACTATAACAATGGTACACAATCACAGAAATCAGAAGAGTCGGCGATCACATACAACTCTGCTTGGTGTTTGATGTGAGCTGCAATGATGTTTAGAACTGCTCAGCATGAGGGATTTGTGAAAATATTCGACATAATCTGAGGTGTTTTACACGTATCTGACATGCATGAAAGTGAGGGCTTGTGTGTGCACTCAAACCTACATAACCATGCTTGAATGTCTGCATATGCACATGCATGCACTCACACATGCACACTGATTGAAAGGAAGATCAAGGTTGCCTGGGAAGCTTACCTGACAGTCCCTTTTCCAGTTGTAATTGTCTTCACAAGAGGAGCAACGTTAGGATAGTTAGATGGGAAATAAATGTCAAAACCGAAACAGCCCAAGCTGTATGGGGTTCCTGTCGGTCCTGTAATCAAAGCTCGCATGACATCCATGCGATCTTCATCCTGAAATGCACCATCCCCAAATTAAAATGCAAGGTCTCACACAGCCAACAACTGACATTCACATCCAAATGCCTAATTTATTTTTTCCACCAGGACTGCACCGCACCAGCAATCTACAAAATTAAGCCACACATCCTCATCTCTGACACCCATTGAAAAATAAACTTCAAGAATTGCAATTTCAACCAAGCATAATCTGTGACATTGCCGTTTGCTCACTGGGACCTTCATCAAACTATTTGTCCAAAATAATTTCTACAGACCACACACTTTCCCTCCCCCAAATCCTGCTTCTCTAACAGCTCACAGACTTGAGGCCATATAATAAGAACTGTTAAAGGACTTGGCCTTAGGGTTTTTCTCAGAACAATCCAGTTTCCTCCCCCTTCCTTACACCAGCCCCCTTCACTATCCTATCCCCTCCTTCTCCTGTTTTGAGACAGCCTATGTTGCCGACTTGCTGTTAAACATGTAAGAACTCTATTTGATCTACCCCAGAATGGTAGATTATCAAGAATAAGTTGACGTAAAGATATTTCTATCATTACATATAGAGTTTCTGCACTGACAATCATTCAGCCACTTCAACCACGTCTATTTTCAACTTATATCTAGAATTGGAGATTTATCAGCTTAAAAATGCAGGCATAATTAGGAATTAAATGAGGCTCCTTGATAAAGCTAATGCTGATTTCTAAACCCTGGTTGTTAGAAGTTCCATTAGACTGTCAAAACACACCTGTACGACAAAGATGCTGGCTTCTGGATGAACAGGCAGGTTTTGTTGGAGCTGACGCGTCTCTTTCATCAATGCCTTCACTTTAAATGACCTGTAAGAAGTAATGTAAGGGTTATCATTTCTTTGTCAGCAAAGAATCCCCCCTCCCTTTCAATGCCATCAGCTATATTCTTGCTACAATGTATAATCAGCCATGCCACACGCTACACTTAACTGTAAATGCATAGGCCACAATAACTGAACATCCATACAGTCAACTACCAAATCAAAACTAAAATTAAAGCTTCATAGATCAAAATTCTTGTTTATTTAAAAAAAAATGCAAAAGCAAGGTGCCCCACAACGATGGCAGGGAAGAGAGGGTTGAGTATCAGGCACAATTACCTAAGGAACTTTGATAACAAAGAAAACGGAGGCAACCCCCCCCCCCAAAAAAAAAATCTCAGCTCCTAAATAGGGTGAAAATAAAAGAATGCCACACCTAGCTTCCAGTGCTTGCAGGTTACTCTGGAAACTGTGAGATTCCTGCAGTTTAGCATAGGTCAAGCGGAAGTTCTGCATCATGGCAATGTAGTCCTTTATTGCAGCATCGTAGTCCACCTCAATGTCCACAAATGCTTCCATCCAGCTGCTCTCCTCTCCCTCTGTTGCGCTCACAGTCACCAAGCCCCTGTCGTCTTCCACCAGCTTCTTCATCTGCATTCAACAAGTTTAGACCAAAGACATTCTCACAGTGAACTGTTGATTCTCCATCTCTCTCTCTCTCTCTCTGGAAAACAAGATTTCTGTAAAGTACTGCAACCAGAAACTTTTAAACTGCAGGAAGAAAATGAAACAATTATGTGCACAGATCACCACTCTGGCCAGAAATGCAAGGTGTTGTGGGTTTAGCTCTTGCCATTGGTACATGCACTTACTCTGTGCACAACACCTGTTTTCCACTGCCAAGTACTTGTTACAATATAGCTTCAGTTGCTGGGCCACCATACACCACCAAACAAATAAACAAAACACGTGTCACTCACCTGCTTTACCAGATCACTCATCTGATTCACAACTGCCTCGTCAACCAGTCCTTTCTCTTGAATGACAGATAGTACTTTCTCCACATTGCACATCTCAAAGTCAGGATCTTTCACCATAGAAACCAGGTAGCCGTCCTTCACAGAGTGGTCTTGCATGGTGACACGGAGAATGATGTGGACAATGGTTGACAGAAGCTCTCCAGGATTAAACTTGTATCTGAAGGTCATAAGTTTAAAATCATAATGCACGTACAATCAGTAACAGGCACACAATGTGCACATCATATCTCAGACTGCACCAGTCACAGCATGCAGGATAATTTTTTTAGTCATTTTACAGACTCCTATCCATCTAAATCTTGTGATATATGACAATTAAAGCATGTCTTCTCCATTCCTGCGTTAAAGAAATATCTATACTAAGGAAACACTATACAGATCTCAAACATACTTTTCCATGTTCTTTACTTTCAAGTCCTTTGCCTTGGCTCCACATAAGGACTCTAAAAAGCCATTGATCTGAAACATTAAACATATTCTTTACTCACAACCTAACAATTGTTGTACATGTTGTGTCCACAAAATACTCAATGTTGATACCATCTTCAGCTACTTCATGTCTTAACACTAAATGAGTGTGGGAACTGAAAGGTTAATAATAATAATAAAATATGGTGACTTTCTCATTACACTTTTGTTGGACCCAACATTTAACAGCATCCTATGGTTTCTGGAACAGTTCTCTTATCTCTGACAATATTATTTAAAATTAATCACAATAAAAATCCTAAGAAGCCTCTGAAATTGGGAAAAGCAAAGCTTCATGATCAAGTTATAGCGTAGTAGGGTGGACTTAGTGGGGAACGTGGCTTACTGTGGAAGCTGCCCTCGCCGCCAGAGGCTGTTTTGTAAAGCAGTGTGCCACTCTATCCGACTGGCTAATCAGATCCAGCAAATTTAAAGTTTTTTCTGCCTGCAGATGAGAATTTTAACAGGTAGTGGTTGTCTGTAACTTTCACAATGACAGAACTCTACTCTACCTGTCCCTGCACATCAGTATTAAGAAGAATACTGAACTTACAGTACTGCTACTGTAAGATGCACTGATTTCTGAAAAGGTGCCTTAAACGTCTACAGAATGCATGAGCACAATTCAAAGAAATTCTGAACAACAGCCAATTAGAAATTGTAACTTGTCCTTTTATCAGGCATTTTTTTCTTTTACCAATTTAAGGAACTATCCCACATGTCAATAGAAAGAGAATGCCATACAGAAATAATGCTGTGAAATGAAATTATAGGACTCCTCAACAAACTGTCACATATTTTCGACATTTTTTTCAGCCTACCTGGTGCATGAAACTAGTGCCAACACTCTCTTCACTTCGCAGAAACGCCTCCTTCTCAGCCTGCTGAACTGGGCTCAGTGCTGACCACTCTTTGTCTGTGTAACAACCAAACCACCATATACAGCCACACGTCGCAGGCAATAACACAGGCTTTTTTTTCAAACACACAGTATCAGCATGAATCTTTAACAATTCTGACTCATTTGGTGACAAATTCCACTAATCTCAAAGATCTGAACTGTAGCAAAGAATAATCATAACTTTGTTACTCGACACAGTTAGGTGAAGTAAAAAATGTGAATGACACATTACCCAGTGCTTAAAATATTACAATCAGACATTCTGAAGCACATAACCAGTACAAGACTCTTTTCAACTATTCATGCCTCTTAACTTTCTCAGTGTAGGATTCTAGTTGATAGCTACACGAAAATGCCATGAAAGATGTTGAAAAGGAGGGCATCTTACTGTTAGCTTTCAGCATCTCTATCTTCTTGACATTGGCCAGGCGAGAGAGGCTGTCATGGAGCGTGTACAGCAGAGTATCCAAAATGGAGTTAAGGAAACTCTGAAAATCGAGCATACCATGTCACTGCACAGCACAGCTCCACTCTTGCTGACCTCCTGTACCCACGCAGTGAGGCCTTTATGCAAGCATACTCCATCAAGCACACAACACAGCTTCACTCTCACGAACTTCCTGTACCAACCCAGTGAGCCTTTTAAACAAGCAACTTTATGACCCCAATTTTTCTTTTTGTTTTTAACAATACTCCATTAACTGGCAGTTCTGCAGCTATTTGCAAATTCTATGTTCACACAAATAACAATGTCATTGTGAAAGGACATATTGCAGATCTTTCTCCTAGCATGCTCCTAGTAGAAACAATTTGTAATGGTAATCAAAGGGTGCTTTTCCCTACCTCTAAATATGCATGTGCTCACATATATGCACTTCTGGTTCTTGTATGTTTGTAATGATGCTGCTTTCATTGAATTTACCTGGAAAAGATCAGTCTCACACTGCCTGATGATGGAAGTACGACAGTCCACGCGGAACCACAGCTTCATCATCAATTCTCCAATCTCAAACCTGTCATCCGATGCATCCAGAAACACTGATATATCTCGCCCATGCCTAGATCTTTGTGTGTGTGTATATATGTATATAGGTGGCCATGTGTGCACATGCTCATATGCAAACACACACACACACACACACGTAACTGGACATGAAGTACTAACGCTTTCTTGAATTTTAATTAAGAGACAAGCCAGTAGACTCCGTAACACTCAAAGGAATTACTGCAGTCAAGCTAAAGAAATAAACCCAGGCCTGAAAAGTAAAGCCTTTTATTCTCACCTGGCACTGTACTTATCAAAGCTATCCTTGTCCACATCAAGGCCTTCGACAACGTCCACACTGACATAGGTCCGCAGCAGTGCTGGCCCCAGCTTCTCTTGTACAGAAGGACACGTGTGAACCATGGCTTCCAGGTCAGACATAACTCCTGACCCCCACCCTCCTTGAAATTTGGGACTGGGAACAGAGTCAGTGATTGGTGATTGATTTTCAAGCAATGGATCAGTCTGATAGTGCAAACCACAGGCAAGGACAAAGAACTGCAAAAGCCACACCACAATGCTGAGCAGATCATGGAACAGCAGCATCAATGGTACGTACAGCACAGTAGGTCTCATGATATTAACTATTGTATTTGATATTACACTGAAGGGTGAAGACAGAGAACTTTGATGGGGCTTCTTCTGTGTCAAACAAGACATTAACATGTCGACCTGAATTACTCCTTATCAAATCATTTGGATCATACCAGAGTTTTGCAAGAAAAAGAAAATAAAATTAAACAAGTGACTGCCACTTGGAAATAAAACCCAAGTTAATAAATCGAGGAACTGAATCAAGCTATAAACAACACGGACAAGAGTTGATGTTTCAGGGCATTACCCCATTTGTCAGGACAACACAAAGAAAGGCAACCCTCCCCCTACCCACTCACCTATGTAAACCTCGTTTTTCCACTCGTTTCTCTACCTCCATGTACAGCTACTCGTTCTCTATTTTAACTTTTACTTTTTAATTTCCATAGTTCTTTTAAAAACTAACATTCTCTGTAGCAATCTATGGCCACCTTTCCACCACCATCCCGTAACCCCCCTGCCCCCCAACACACACACCCACCCATTTCTACTCCTATACTACCTGCCATGCAATTGGCTGCAATTGCAGATAAGGGTCACAATCTGGCTACATGCATGACCTCCCCTGCAGTTGACTTTTTAACATTCTTCAGTCTTTCCTGTCCCAGCAATATCATCCCATGCTGTGCTTTCAACATGCGTCTTTAGTCAGTTAAGTGCCTGTTTTAAGGCTTTATCTCTTTGTTTTGTCCTCACAACATTGACACTGTCTGTGTTGTTTATCGCTTGTTCAGTTCCTCTATTGTTTACATAAAAAAGAAGTCCGAAAATTTGCCAGCCAGTCCTGCGGATCAAACATGGGCTAAACTTCTGGGTTAAAAGCATAACCTTAAGCAAAGCATTCCCATGTACACAACTGGCCCAGACACACTCTTTTCAGACAAAAGTGCTGGCACCTGTTCTTGGCATCTGACGTCCCCAGGAAACTCAGGATAGCGGAAACTGTCTGGCTGGCAGGGATTGGACCTGGCATCAGATCTGGGCGCTCCAGCAACATCACACAGCAGTCAACGAAAGGAACCAGCTAGGTAGACAATACATATCAGAATGTAACGACCAATATATACAAGCAAGAATCCAGTACTGGGTGCCCATACTGAACTGAACTCTCTCTTCTAATACGAAAGGCTTAATTGGAACACAAAGCAATCTGATGTAAAAGTCCCTAGCACCTAAATCTTTGTAACCAAAAAGGCTTTGAAGGATGAATAGGTGACATTTTGCAAGCCAGAAGACATTTTCCTATCACATATTTCACAACAGTGCAATATTATCCATAAATTCAAAAAAAATTGATGAGCCTTGTAGACCAAATACTCATGCACAGCATTCAAGACTGGTGAAGATGTCAGGCTGACATCCTGCACAGCATGAAAAACTTTTGTGAGATAGAAGGTTGATCACACAGCGTCCAAGCCTCTGAGACAGGAGGTTGATATCATTCACAATGGACAAAACCTCGGTCAGACACATGGCTGGTTACACTGAAAGACAGCACAAAGACTACTCTTGTAAAACATTACACCTACCTCCAGCCCCCTGACTGCATTAGGATGGACTCTCAACACATGGCTTGCCAGGAATCTAAACCACCGTGTCATATCCTTGACGCAAAATTCTGGAATGACTGAGAAAGCCTTCCTCTGTGCACTGGCCATTTCCTCTGGGTCACTGTGCCTCTGCAGTGATAGGAAGGCAAGAACATCTGAACGTAACAGCAACATCCTGGAAGACAACATAATCTCTAGATCCTGCATGGGTGGGAGTGAACATTTCTCATGGAAAACAAAAAGGTTCATGGAGTTTACAATTAATGTAATAACCATACTTTGGAAAACAAGTTTTCTGTAGGCTGTTTTGAAGGAATTTTTTTTTTAAAAACACCATGACGTTAGCCCTCTAAAATAAATGTTTGGATTTTTTTTTCATCTTCTACTTTCTGAGAAGACCACTAAATTAGCTGCCATAAAAAGTACTGGGGTGGAGGGGAAGCTGAAAAATGTATCTAAAACAACATGGAATTACTATAACTCAGCTTGGATCAAAGCTAAAGGGAAATAAGCAGGGAGAAAGTGATTCTCAAAAAATTGCAAAATTTTCACCATCCCATCAGCTGCATTAATATGAAAGATCTTCTACCCATGACCACAAAATATGGTAATATCAGTTTATTACAACACTTTTAATGCCAAATAAATATTTTGCTAAGTATTAAAACTGTACATTGTCATAATATCCGAATCTTGGTCTTGCACTAGAATTGTGCACGTAATTCATTCCAAAAGCACAAACACAGAAACTGTATACACTGTAATATTTCAGCTAACGGTTGTGCTGCAATCCTTTGTGCTGATTATGCAAATGTCAGGTACCTCCTCCTCCTTTTTGACGATTTGCAGCAGAATGCAGGCCTGGCTGATGTAGAAGATAGTGATACTGCGAGCAAGCTCTGGGTCCAGAAGACATGTATCCCACACAACCGTCACCAGCTGCAATATAGCATTTAGTCAATTTGTGCCAAAGCAAAACAGAATTAAAACAATATCAAAAATAACCCATATTTCAAGACAGCTGTATGATTCTCTCCACTCCCACAGTCTGGGTATTAATTAAGGTAGTCTCTCATGAGAGTTAAACTGCCAAATAAACTAATTAAACATTCTATCTAATGAATGGTGTACATCTGCCCATGGTAAAGATGAAATTCTCCGTGCAGGAGAAGCAAATCACCATGTGCATGTTCCTTATGATTTCCTCCTGTTCTGTTCCTTGCACTAGCTTGGACTGAGTGGCGAAGAACCTAAATTAAACACAAGGTACAAAAGCACTGTTTTAGAAACAGCAACAGGAAATAAAACAGAATATTTGGATAACCTCTTTCATGTTTTTTCATTAGTCATACTATTACATAATTCATTCCATTGCATCCATCACCTCCCTAGAAACAATGCTTTTAAGTATAGTAAAATATGCAAGCAAGGGATGCCCTTGAGGAAACAACACTGTCCCCTCATGACACAGGACCTTTCTTTCCAGGGAGGTGTCAAGGCAAGATATTCAGAAATGCCAGTCATACGCCGTAGTGCAAAAACATGAATTACATAATACAGAGTGTTTTGGTGAAAATTTGATATTTTTTTAATTTACAAATTATTTACAAAACATAAAGACTATATTTAAACAGCATTAACTCTTTGGCCCCTATACCGCCGGTTAACCGGCGGCGGCGTAAATGAGCCAAGAGGACGCGGTGTCGACAAACTTACGACGAATTCAAAACTTTGCAGCGACGCATTTAACGATGTAAGGGAGGTAAACCTTATATTATTGTGAAGCTCTATCGTCGGTTGTTTCCCCTGCACTGTCTAAATGAGTTTCGGAAACAGTTTCGGCTTGCCAAACGAGGTTTAGTGTAGTGACCCTTCAGGTCTACTTCCGTCGTTCACACTGGATCTACGGGTTTAATTTGTTGTGTGTTGTTTTGTGTGCAAAAAGTGACTGTATTTGGGACCAAATAGTAAGTAGTATTTAATATTTTCAACTAAAAAGTATTGTTTCCATTATGTTGCCGAAGAATAGATCTTTCTAAATATGTAAAATATATTGCTGTGAGTGTGGTAGTTTTTAAGCGGTAATTTTTTTTAAACGTTAAATCTATGCGGCCTCTATGCGGCCTCTGGGGTTGCTAGCCCTACGGGTCCCTACGGGGCCAAAGAGTTAAAAGGTTGTTCAAGCCGGAGCTGTAAGAGAAAAAAATCTAAAAAGTTTAGGCTGTGCTGCCTTCCCTGCATGAGATTTGTCTTCACAGACAAGTTCAGTGAGCATTTTGCTTTTTTAAAAATATGTCAGCAAGTCTTTCTTATTTTTACATCTGGACTTTGTTCTCACACCAGACCCCCATGCTATATTATGCTTAATCAACCTTTATTTTAAGCATCTTTTGCAGCCTAAGCCTAAATTTTATTTGCCAACAAGCACAGTTTTATCTAGTTTCTTCAGATCATTCACCCTTTCTTCCAGGGCTGAGAACTTTTTAAATGCTATACACAGGTACTTTCAAAACCTGCAGAGATTAAAAGCAAGAGAGAGGAGATGGGCACTGCCCTCAAGATGCTGGCCATGGGACAACCTTTACCTTTCATTGTTAGACGTTAAATCACCATCATGTGTGCTGCTTACAGCCAAGTCGATGATCTAGCCACTTTTAAGAGAAGTAATTAACACGCTGCTAGCATTGAAATTGGATAAGCTTCAAGTGTGTTGTTAGCTAAATGCTATTAAACTGGAATTGTAAACCTAATACCATGCTGAAGAATGTGGTAAAAAAAATCAATAACACTGAGTAAAAAGAGCATCTTCAGGGACATCTGACAACGAAAATAACTTCTCTACCAAAATATTTGATGCAAAGAGCATTTTTGCATGCCTGCAATAAGTGTCTGAAGCTTCAGCGCAGACTCACAATGTCTGAAGGAAAACAAGTTGAAGCCGAACTTCCTGATCACCTGCTTTGGTCAAGGAAAAGACAGGACATGAAATGGGACCCAAATCACTGCATGCATCCACATCCATTCTTTCAAGGTTTATTTGTATTGAAAACTGATCAATGCTGCCCATCAGTGTCCATTCAGGTGTAGTTTTTGTGAGGGTTACAGTTGTAGGCAGGTTTTGCTGTAATGACTGAACTACTCACCTGTGCATGTTGTTGTAGTGCTTGATGGCAGGTATAATCCCAACACTGAGAGCTCGCTGTGTCAGGTGGAAGCACTCCGTGATAAAGCTCTGCTGGCCCTGGAGTTGCAGTGGCAGCATACCAAGCCTGCGCTCTTGCCCCTTCTCACACACTGAAGTAAATAATAGAAGAAACAGAAACAATGTCACTGTTTGCCTCCAGATGTTGAACACTCAATTAGTCACCGCCTCATAAGTCCATGCCTCAGCTAAACTTCATACAAATTTTAAAACAATTATAAATGGTGTGGAGTCACCAGCAACACTGTGGTTGTTAAAATTTATCAGCACATAAAAATGTCAAGCAGGTCTGTTGAGACAGAGAAATGACACCCTACTGTCTGAGCAGCGTGAGTGAAAGGACACTCTCTCACTCAGGAAACATTATTTCTAGATTCTAAGAACATTTGACAATCTCTAGCACAGAGCTGTACCGATTTGGCCACCAGCCAGGCAAGTCTCAAAGTCGTAGTTCAGACGACAGGCAGCTGATGCTGAGTAGCTCACATCCACTTTCTGCAGCTTCTCCTTGTCTGAACCAATGGGCGAGAAGAACTCCAACAGCACAGCACACAGGTTTAGCATAAATCCTGAAGACACACAACCATTAGATTCATGCCAAACAGTAAATTTGCTCGTAAAATATACATGGGTGAGGTGTCAAGTTTGTCATATTTTTGTTTGTATTCGTGAGAATGAGACAAAAATCATTCGACAAAATTCCCTGTTATCTCCCCTCCACTACCTATAACTCTGATCCCATAAGCACCTGCTGAGTCTTGTTCAATGCCAGTCAAAATGGAAGACTGTTTGGATTTTTAGCCACCACTGAGTTTCTGAGTGCTGAAAACATTCCTTCCATAGGATACATTGTTGATGTGAATACAGATAGGGGATGGGTGGGATAATTTGAGCAGCGGACTGAGCATGTTTAAATGACAAACCAACAACGAGGATGCCAAAGAACCTTACAGAATGGTATTTACACATTTGTTAAATGTTGATGGAAGTGACCCAATGCCGACAGTTATTATGTGGAAAACTAGTTATCCAGAGTTTAAAATAAACATTACAGGAGCATTTTCTTTGCTCTTTCAACACCTCATTTCCTTCATTCTCTGTTTAGATGGAGGCAAAACTTTTCAGTTAACCCATGTACATACTCAGACCCAGGGTTGGGTCAGTAGTGAAGTAGCATGCTACAAATTGTATTTTGCTACATATTTGAGTAGCAATTAGTGTAGTCATTTAAAATTTCTGCAAAGCAACAAAGTATGTAGTGCATTACAAATTTTTCTGAAGCTAATGGCTAAATGTTTTCACTACAGAAATTTCACCATATCAGCTTTGAGAAAACTTGTCCTCAAGCACAATCAGTCATGAATTATGTGATACCAAAAAGCTGGCTTACAATTTGAAACTGCATACTCAGGTAAGATTATTTTGTTCCGACATTTCTGCTACACTGCTATGTTTCACCTTCAAGTTTTATATTGCTTATGGGTGGTGATGGCTCACCTAAACTTTCTTTCTCTGTGCAATGACAATTTATCTGAAAGTCACTTCATCTTCGTAAAATTGTGAAAGAGCACATTTGAAAAGTAGTGAAAAAGTAGCCAAAAAGTTGTTGCTACTTTAAAAAAAATATATCAAAAATGCAGTATACTACTTTTTTGGGGGGTAATGATAAAGTAGCGAAATGCAATTTTTTAAGTAGTAAACCCAAGCCTGCTGAGACCTCTGGTATAAATCCACCATACACACTAAGAGGTAACAAAGGGTCTGATTATCAATCCAACTCTCACAATAACAGCCCACCGACTCACTAACTACAATATTACAGTGGCGATCAAGGGAAACAGCTGTTTAGCGCACACCTGGCCAGTGTCTGTTTAACCTACTCACCATCTGAACAGCCAGGCTGAACATCAGCACTGTCTTCCAACACTGCTGCCGTTCGGAGTTCATTCAGGCCCACCACTGCTGCTATCCATGCCAGGCCTGTTTCGCGCGTCGACTTGTTGCTGACCACACGTTTCAGTACGGCAAAAACAATCTGCTGAGCTCTATGTATTCCTCTTTGGATCATGCCCTCCACGGTACTGACCTCGTCAGTGGTAAAACGGGGATAACTGCGCAAACTTCTGAATGGGATGGCTGCAGCTGGGCGTGGTTCAAATCTGTTGCGGGCACTGCTGGTCGGAATTGTTGACAGCTTTAGCAGTGCTGCCAGAGCTGAAGACTGTTCAAAGTAGTTAGCCTGGCAGATAAACCCAATCACGTTTGTGTGACTATCTCCAACATTTACTTGTGTTCAACACTGAAAGACGTGAAAGTTGTTATTCTGGATAGGCACAATGTGTCCCACCTACCCTACCACCCACCCACACAGAAAGAGAAAGAGAGAGTAGGAGACAGAGTAAAAGATATGACAAGGTACAAGTTTCTGATGCAAGAAGTATTGCTACATATTCATGCATGTAACCAGTAAAATATGCATACACATACATATGTACATCCCTATGCACATGCATTGGTAGCCAGTGAACGGTCTGAACTTGTGGAAAAGTTTCATGATATCGCGCACACTAAACAATCATGTACTACTATCATTAGCATGAGTAATACTATATACACTCTAAACATACATACAAAAAAAGAAGACCTAACATACAAGACTATGGTTGGCTGCTCCATTTATTTCTTTGCTTAGGATATTGGCCAGCAGTTCTCCACAGTGTGGCTGTTTAAAGAAAAAAAAAACAGTGAATAGTGATGTGGATATAGCTAACAATAAAACACCGATCTAAACACAAAAATTTAAAGAGTTAAATAAATAGCCCTTGGGGGGGGGGGGGGCAAGAAGAATAAGTGGATGCACAGATGGACACACTAGTCTTGATTCAGACAAAGCAGCAAAAGAAATAAATACCATGCACCACCCGAGGCCAGCGAGGTGGCCCATGCTCTCACTTCATGCACATGTGCAGCGGCCAAGGGCAGTGAGGCCTCCCCCCTTGTTGCTGTCACAGCATACGCACTCTGGACAACAGCAGTGACCCAGCGTGAGATGCTGGCCTTCAAAATCTCTCGCATTCGGCCAGTCTGTAGGGTGATGAATAAGTGTCACTGGGTGGTAACATGAAAAGGTGACCGTTGAGGCGGGCAATCGCTACCCTGACCGCAACGCTTGTGGGCATGGGCGAAACCCGAAGGGGGTTGTCGGTGTGACCCACATCGGGAAAGTCAGGGGAACTTCTGGTGGTTGGCCAGAGGGTGGAGGCACGTCAGCCCGGAACCCACCAAAGCTGGCAGGAATGCAGGCCACTTCCCGCTTTGCCAGGAAGTGGAGAAAAACATGCTCCAACACCTCCTCCATCACAGCCAACAGTCCCCCCAGTGAGTGGCTGACAGTCGCGTCCTCTCCCACATCCGCTCCGAGAGCAGCGTAAGTGGAATTGCCGGACCACAGAAGCACTCGAGCTGAGAGGGACAAACTGACTGACCAAAGATGAAAGTGCACTTCGCTAAGTCAAAACTGTCAAATGAAAATAGCGTACATATAGACAGAGAAACAAGGAAAGAACACAAAAGAACCACTGACACAGTGCAATGAATGTAACAATATCCAAACCAGCCGTAGATAGTAGGTTAGTGAGGGGCATATAGTACAGTTTAGGAGAGGAAATGGGATATTTGACAGGGCTGGGAATTGACCTGCAATGCACTCAGTCAACTATAAACATAGAAGCTGTAGTTCCCCCACATGCACTGTCCACATGCCAATCACACGCACATCTGCACATACAGAGCGTGGGAAGTTAACAGTGAATACATAGGTATATAAACCTTAGTGGGAATTAATAGATATAGTGGTAGACCGACTGATGAAGCAGGATAGTCTGAGAACTATGGATATCAACTGAGTTTGTAAAGCTTGGTGGTTCATCTTGGCTTTTTGTACTGGGACCGGGGATGGATGTAGAGGATTTGAAATAAAAGAATTGAACTGCGACGAAGTGCTGGTGTTCTCTCGGCCACGGATGTACGGGTGACTGAGACGAACATGTCATCTCGTGTTTGCTGGTATCATGACAATGGTACATTTGCTTTCTGATGCCGTGACGCCTGTATGACGCTACATTCGTGGTGTCGTGACCATTCAGGAGCGACATAATGTTACATGAAGGAAGAAGCGAGGGACTGCCAAGGCAAAGCCACTTGAAGCTGTAGGCACAGTGTAAATCCAGGCAGCAGAAAAGACCAGCACCCGACCAGCACAGCAGTGCTTGAGAAATTCATGGTGACTTAGTGAGTTGTGCGCATGGGTGGTGTATGGTGAGCGCATGCACGGAGGGGGCCTACCAGGGTTACACTGGTGGGGCTTTGTTTTTGGAAGGTGCGGTTTAGCACTTTGGGTCATGGTACAGTATTGTGACAAAAAAATAGTATTTAATCCATGATTCAAGACTCTCCCATAAAAAAGCTCATGCAATTATAACAATTACTCACACTGGATGCAAGTAATTCCAAAGCCCTAAAAGTTGTTCCCTCACAAAAAGGCAGCTCATCCAGTCTGAAAAATTAATTCTTGAGAATATGCAAATTAAATCACCACAAAAACCAAAGTGAAATCAGAGGGTAATTGACAGAAAACAATATATATATATATACATGTATATATATTTTGCACTGGAATAGATATATGGAAGACCTGTTTTCCAATCCATTTTAGAAATTTTAGTAACCCTCAAGTTAGGCATCACACATGTTATTTACTGATAATATTTACCTCTAAAATTCTTTTTAAAAAAATTACCTCAAAAACTGCACATTTTAAATCGGTAACCATTTTTAACGCATACTTGTAATTACCTTTTAACTCTTAACATCAGACTTCCACCTGCTTGGAAAAGAGATCCAAGCATGTATTCTCCATCTTTGTGGGTCAGAAGTTTCGTCAACATGAACTGAGAGACGAAGACACCATCCTCAGCAAGCCCAACCAGGCGTGGAAGAAAGAGTGCACCCTCAAACTGTTTCACAGAGTCAATACAGGCAGTGGTCATAGGTTACTGATCACACACTGATTTATGCGTAAATAGCATACAATGTGAACTTGTATTTAGATAATAATAAAAAAAAGGATCGATTCTGGGCTGTGCAATGGAATGCAAGGGTATAGTCAATGCCACAAACAACAGAAAAGCTGGGAAATATATTTAGGTTTCCTTAATGACCTCCACTGCATAGGAACTTTAAAGACATCATTTGGTCCTCCATGCACAGTTAAGTATAGTTTTTTCTGTTTTTATCTCCAGTTTTGGGGTTTAGCATCCTGAACTTTTATTTTAAATAATTTTGCTCTAGGAAATTGTACATACTGAATCCGAATAGGATGTGCCATCTGAGAACCAAAGATCTTCAGGAGCAGCGCTGATCTGGGTGACTGATTCTAAACAAAGGAAAATCATGAAAAGTCTTACATGAATGTAAAGTAAATAATTTCCTAAAATAATTCTGTCTGCATGACTGAAAATGAATATGTGTGTGCACACATGCATGTGTGGCTGTGCCTGACTGTGTGCACCTTGTAATTGCCATTAATTACAAAAATGGAGTTATTAGTGACAAACAACTCAGTCGTGCAGACTTACCGTTCTTGAAACATGATAAGACTGCCTCTGTTGCTTCTTTCTTTACTACAGATGATGCAGCATCCACCATGCTGTCATTATAGCTGGCTGCACAATTGTGACACGCATTGAAAACTAAGATTGAAAACTTCACCTGAAATGAAATAAAAAAACTGCAACTAAACAACAAGAACAAGAAAACCCCCTCTCATGCATCTCTGCCACCACTGTTTTTATTTATCTGACACCAATTTAGGTTTACATCATCGCATACAAAGTGCAGGTGACCTTTCCCATAGCTTTCTTGCATGCTTGCCGTGGCACAAGAGGTTGTGGGTTCAGACCCTATGGCCTGAACAAGCACTTTCTCTGCATGTGGCATCTGTTTCCAGGGGTGGAAATCAGGGTTTTCTCCACCCTTCATCACCCTCTCCACTCCTACCCCTTCATAAGAGAACATTTTTTGCAGACTTAAATTTTAGCCATAAGCAAACATAACAAAAGTAATCTCTTGACAGACTGAAATGCTAAGTTAAACAATTCTTCAATGCCCCTTCCCTCTGCAGACAGCACCTGAAAGAGGTCTGGCGTGAATGTTACCTTGCTGATTTGTTTGACAAAGACTTGGTGAACAATAGCAGGCATCTTCTGATGAACTTCCTCTACAGTAGAGGGAAACTGTGAAGCAGCTACTGAAAGTGTTTTAAAGCTAAACCGAGTCCGAGTGTTGTCTCCATTTTCCAGTTTCTGTCAAAGAAAAAGGCACTACATTATTCTCACATGGCTAGTTTTATAACAATGAGGAAATCTGAACCGTAACATAGTACACTAGTCTCAGGCAAATGGAAACATCTCTAATAAAACTAAAGACACAATGTTCATGCGCCCTCCAACATCAGTATGCAAATTATACACTATCAAATTATACATGACTACAACACGTTTATGGCTAGTGAAAAGGCACCATAGGTATTACTTCGTCAAATGCAAATTTCCCCTTTAAACAAATCATAAACAAGTATAAGCAAGCACTCAAAATTTGATTTTCAAGAAAAACTGCAACAGTCTTTTCCCCAAAATGACAGAAAGAATGAACAAACTTACAACTGTGCAGTTCAAAACATCCGACAGAAACTTCACTGTCTTCTCTCTATCTGCTGTCATTTCTTTCGGTGCAGGTGGCAAAGCCACATCAGTGGATGTTCGCCCCATCTTTCTGACCAGACCATCTTGTTCTGTGGGGAAGGCACTTCGTTTCATTTCACTCTGACACTCAGCAGAAGATTCTGCTAACAATATCTGATCAGAAGAGACTATCTCAGTGTCTGTAACTGTGGAACTTTTGGAAGACTCAGAAGAAAGCGAAGAGTCTTTTGCAGATATCTGGATACTAGAGGACTGGTCACCAGACAAGCCATCACACGATATGTCTTTCTTTGACGTGGAAGGTGTATCTTCAGCTGCTGGTGTAATGTGTTTTAAAGATGATGTTGTTCTGATGACTAGATCTTCCCCACCAGAGGCAGACACCTTAGGAGATGACACAGGTGATGTTGTTCTGGTGACTTTATCTTCCCCATCACAGGTAGACACCCTGGGAGATGACACAGGTGATGTTCTGGTGACTTTATCTTCCCCGTCACAGGTAGACACCCTGGGAGATGATGCAGGTGATGTTTTTCTGGTGACTTTATCTTCCCCGTCACAGGTAGACACCCTGGGAGATGACGCAGGTGATGTTGTTCTGGTGACTTTATCTTCACCATCACAGGTAGACACCCTGGGAGATGACGAAGGCGATGTGGGTGACTGAAGCTGGCTGCTTGACATGCGACTAAGCCATGCCTCCCTCCTCTGTGCATGAAGCGCTGCTCACAATTACAACAAGGTAATGTGTTATTCAGAAAACCCGAAGGAACAAAAGAAGAGTGTGAATGTATTTGTGTGGACATGCTTGTGTGAAAGTGTGTGCGTGAGAGAAAGAGAATAAGAGGGAGAGCACTCAGAAAGAGTCAGAGAGAGTGCAAAAATGAGATTAAGACAAGAAAGAAATAGATATCAACACATGTAAATGCTTGTGCATACAGACATTTTGTCACTCATTATGCTTTAGCTGATGGTCACTGTAAATATTTACAGCCTGTCATCTCATGCCTGTTCACTACATTAATTTCCACAACTATTTTCAGTTAATTTGAAACAGAATTCCTGCTGTTGCTGCAGTTGTTGGCGGCTGTTAGTCTTTTATTTTTGTAACTGCCATTTTTGCATAGCACCACAGATATGTAACTTCTATTTGTCTATAATGGTACATATTCACTAGCAACTCTGGTCAGCACTAGGCTTGATAGCATGCACAGCAAGCTCACAAACAAAATCATTGTATTCATGTATTCTTATATAATCCTGTGTTGTATTTATATGGCAGTTGATGCCTCCAGTTCTGCTGATACATCTAAAAACATCACCATCCCTCAATGATGGATATTAACAATCCTCTAACTTGTTCTGCCTTGTTTGTAAAGGATTATGAAAATCGTTGAGCGTTTTTTGAAGTCCAGGTAATTATCAGCAAGAAAGGTGTAGGTAGCATAACCTCCTCAAAGACTGTGCAGACTCCAATTTGTTGTTATCTAAATACATGTTCTTAGAGTGGGCCTCCATCCCCAACCAGAAAAAAAATTCTACCCAGAGTCAGAACACTGACAAAAGACTAGAGCACCCTGACTCACAGAAACAACAAACATGGGAGTGGATCATTTTTCCTCAAAATGGAATATGATCAAATTTCTGCACAGCCCCAGGATTATTTTTTAAGCACTGTAGGACACTGTTAGAGGAATGTTAGGTTGGTGGGTGGGTGGAGGACAGAGTGGGTAACGACCGTGGTCAATGGTCCTGCCAGTGTGAAGGTGGCTGTGTATGCAGTTTCTTGCCTCATAAAGTAGTAAGAACAAGGACATTGAGCTAACCTTAAACTCTTAAAGGTGAAAAACAAAAAGCTGACATCTTGGGTCACAGCCTCTTTTGTGCTAGATCCCTCTCAGACATTTTTATGTTACCTTTTAAAAGATTACTTCAGTAGAACTTAAGCCATTCTGTGCAGAAAACCACAAATGCTATCTTCATAGGAGGTTAATTCTCACTTTTTTTTAAAAAAAGTCTCACACTCCATCTGCACTATGGCAACCACTTTCAGGCAGCTGATAGTGATATCAAACAGCAAACAAAGTGAGGTTATAAGGAAGGTAGCTTTTACTTTCTCTTTTCCTTTCATTTTCGGCTATGGGATAAAAAAAAAAACCCCAAACTATTCAATGTTCTTAGTTCATGTGAACTCTTCAATATCATTTTCTTATCAGTTATTTTAAATACACAAACTTTTGCAATGGCATGTCTAACAAGAGGGCCTAACATTCAGCAGATGAAGTCACCTAAGTCCTGTCTTGAACATTATGGTCAGCTTTGAGTGACTGTAGAAATGAAACGTTTTCTGCACAAAAGTCGATCATGATAAAAGCACAGCTGTTTGCTCACTGCCAATAATTAACACACAATAAACAGAATCCATGGAGAACCTCTTAGCTTATTATTGACCCTGCATGTTTCAATTAGACTTGAGCCAAGTTTCATAAAGGGAAGGAATGCCAGCGAGATTAGTGAGCGATGTCAGAGCTCAAGCTGCTCACCTGTGTAAACTCTGATGTCTCCACCTAATGTCAGTGTCACAGGTGTAGGGCAAGTGTGCTGTTACAGAGCCCGTCACAGTCACTATCATTTTCAACCTTTAGGGACCACCACACTGTTATCTCAACAAGTCCCTTGAAAAGGTTTTCCTAAAAAAAAAAAACAACTCTGTTCTGCACTTCCTGGTTGAGGGTGCACACACACAATCACATACTGTGTAAATCATAAATTGCTGATTGCTCAGCCATCAGGAAAGTAGCTGAGTTCCTATAATAACCAGTTTCTCATAATCTCGGATCTATTTAGCTAGTTATTATGCTCTGTGGGATACCCAGATTTATACAATGACAGCCTGCTCCATGGCAATACTCCGGCTAGCAATGTGCTGCTACTCCAGCAACATCTCTTTCTTAACCCCTTAACTGCCACATTACTTTGTGTTTATGGGGTTCTTCACTTTCTAAAAAATCTTTTAATGCTAAACTTGGTCCTGGTCAGTCAATACTGAGTGATACTGAGATATAAGCATGAAATGTGGAAAATCAACTGGTAATACACTGTAGATTGATAAGAAAATAAAACCTTTTGATCCCAAAGGCTTTACTTGCAATAATGTTTTTAACTATGTTTACCAAAAAATGTATGTGTATGCACCCAGTGTCTGATTATTTTTTTAATGTATGAACACTTTAAAAAGCAAAGAACTACACAATGAATGCATACAAAGTAATTTTCAAAGCTCAGAAACCAAATACCATAGATTATGCTTATAAAAGAAAAGGTTATGTTGCAGTCGACTACCCAAAATATGCATGCACAAAATTGTCATATAACAACACATTTTTTACATCACCAATATTGATACATGTACTACATGTATTCACTGATTTCTAAAGATGTTTAGTAGATGTATGAGAAACCTTGGATGTTGAATGATGATACACTAGACTTTTAAAAGATAAAATAAATAGAAAATATGATTTTCGGATGAAAATTTGAAATGTTAGCTGCATCAGTATGTGCACTACACATCTGTTATGTAAACAGTCTGGTAAACAGTATCAGAATTTATAATGCAAGTGTTTATACACTTAACAGATTGAATGAGTAGCATCTCTTTTCAACAGTCTTACAACCTTTCTTACAAGATTACAACCAGTATTCTAGTTTTCTTTGGTAGTCCACAAAACACTGGGGATACCAGTTCTTTCCTGCAGACTCTACAAACCTTCTGGGGGTTCAGTATGTTTTAGTGTTGGTGGAACTAGAAAAGAAAAATGCTTTTCACTCCAGCTCACAGCATTGTCTTGCACATCATGGTCGTTGTTAAGCTAGTGTGGCTGGGGTATCTAACCAAAACAATTTTCAATGATGACTCTCTCCAAGCAGGACAAACATTTCTCTGTGTATCCACTGCAAGAATAAATCTATTGTGTGCAGCCATCTGTAGAAAATGAAAAAGGTTTCTTTGTCCATTTCACTGACATTCTTGTACAGTCACAGAGCTGCAGCTGCTGGTCCTGCTTGTCGATGCCTACCCAACCACCCCCATGTTTTTGTTGTATACAGAAAAGACATCTGCTTTGCCTCTGGTGTCCCAAGTCCATCTGCGTGACCATGAGCAATAAGCAACAAATCAAAAATTTTTATGCTGCTGTATTTTGTGGCTACCACTTTTCCATCTCCACACAAGGGCTAGGAACCTCCAGGAATTGCAATGCCTCCAGTTCCTTTAACACACCTCTGTTTGCTCATACAGTCCCACATGCCAGAGTTTGTTTCTGGAGAAGGTACATGAACAGCCTGTCTCTAGTACATGTATAACAGATGTCAGCATATACAATGTACCGTTTTCCCAAAAGAGGAGCAATCACAAATGCTATCTTCTCAATGGTGGAAAGTTCATGCATGATGTTGAAGAACTTCATTTACTGGGTCACCTTTTAGACCTGCAGCAATAGCCTCCACCTCCCTTCACACTATTATCAGATGCAACACAAAGAAAAATCTTGATACTAAATGTGGTACACTTGAGTGGAATTTACTGCCAAAAGATCAATCTTCCCTTCCAAAGCAGTAGCTTTTATCCCCACATGCAGTTTGTACGGACTCAAAGATTTTCTAAAGCTTTCATGGAGATGATCGATAATTGGCCTTATTTGTACAGACGGTCACAGCTGTGATCGCAGCATACTAAATCTATGAATTATCATTGATGACTAAGAAAGGCAAAATGCACTATGCACTGAGACCCTTGCCCGGCATGACTGAGCTGCACAGTGACATTTTATACAATGGGGTTTTTTTTTGGTAACCAGTAGTGATCTGATCAGTGGTTGGAAGCTTCACAAGTCCCATGAGAAGAATGATCCCCCAAACCGTTTTCTCTTGGATGGTAACCTCCTGGCATTTCGACACACTGGAATGTTCTGGAATATTTGGATTGGCTTCCAGAAACTGTTTGATTTACTTATTTGTTTGCATCACTACCTTATTGAGCAGGTCTTCATCAGAGAACATCTGTATATATTTACCGAGTCCAGTCGTCTATGCTGCTTTTTTTGTGCTGGGTTTCTAGTAACAGTAATATCTGGGTTGGGTGCATACATTGCTGCTTCTCCCCAGTTATCAATGATAGACCTGGCTTGATTGCAACTGGTGTGAGCACGCTTTGTTCCACGCCCTCTTCCTTGTGTAATTCGCCCATCCCATCTCCTGCTCACACCTAGGGTACCTCTACCCCTCCCGATATCTTTTCTATTATGACTTTGATTTGCACTTACTTTTGTTACTGTTTCTGGAAATTGAACACACTGGCCTTATCTGGTGTGGGCATAAAGCCAGTCAGCTTGACACACCACTCTCAAAAATTTGCTGTTGTTCTTCCTCTCCACTATCTTTATCATTTAAAACATCAATCACATCTAATTCTGATAACCAATGAAAACTGGTTGCCTGCCCATGGGCTTCACTGTTGGGCAACTCCAAACTGAAAAATTACAAAATGTTTGCACTAAATTCTTACTACATTTTGTTGAAAATCCACATTAAGGCAAAAAGCCCACTTTACACACAAAGGGATGCAATCTGTTCTTGAATCATTTTCTGGGCAACATCAATGACTGGGAGAGTTAGTTACCCGTATTTGCTGTAGCATGTTGTCAAGCATCTATATGACTGAGGTACATAACTGTACCAAGGGTATAATGATACAGAAATGCACCCATACACACAGAAATGGCAGGGAAGGGGTTAGGGCCTTCATGTTATACATGAATGTGTATTCACACACAAGTATAGCATAAACAAGTGTATCACAAAAATCACAACAGCCACGCCTTTTTGGTTGTAACTTTGACCAGAGAGAGAGAGAGAGATCAGTGAAGAGTGAGGGATGATGGCACAATCGCATGAAGTCCTACCTGCTTCTGCCTGCATCATACGCTGCTGAGCATATCTCCACCTGCAGCTCAGGTAAGCCACGGTAATCAAACCTGCTACGCCAGCTGCAAGGTATGGCAACTTATTGGCGCTTCTGACTTTTTCCTTGACATCCTCTTCCATGTCCATTTCATCTTCAACTTCGATTTCAACTCCATCATCATCATCATCATCACTTTTGCTATTCCCATCACGAACGTGCTCCTTGGCAGGTGAGTTTATCCCATCGATTTGATCCTCTTCTTGAGCTGTGTTCTGCTTGCTTAATGCTGCATATCTGTCCAGTAGTGTTTGGATAGCTGGTAGGCCCTGCTTTATTTCCTCCTCAGACAGAATTCCATCATCATTGATATCATACTTTTCTAGACTGTCTGCCACCTGAAATCAATGAAAGTTACAAGCAGCTCTAAGATTTCAAGTTCTTTTGTCACATGTTTGGACAGAAAGAAATGACAGCTTGCTGAGGTCTCTCTCTTGCATGCATGCAAAGTCATGCACACATATATGCATGCACTTGAATGTGTGCATGTATAGATGCATAAACACATGAACAAATATTTCCTGCTGTAATTACAATAAATTCTTATGCAATGCAAGTTTTATGACAACTATATAAGTATCTTTTGAGATCTATGCTAGTGAAGAATTAGAAGTAACTGTTGCTATTTTACTGTTGTTCCACAACTCCATTTACCATAATCTTAGTCCTATGTACACCCAACAAGCTAAGCCATACTGGTATGTAATTACATAGCTCTTCATTCTCCATATACTGAAATTGAAAATCCATGACATCTTTTTTTTAGAAGTGCAGAGTGAATCAACTTACCATATCTAATTCATTTTCCTGAGGAAATTGATCTTCACCTCTGCCACCACTTGCGAATAAAAGAATTCTGCAACCCACACAGTTGCCAGACTGTACTGACCACTTTATCTCAATGTTATAAACTGGTTCTAATTCAAACACAAAAAGTACTTTACCATTGTAACAAGCACATCAAATGGGGTGGGGTGGGTGGGTGGGTGGGTGGGGAAAGCATGAGATTCAGACTAAGACTCAGAGTATGAGGATTAAATAACCAGAGAAGATTGTACATGTATAAAGATTATTGATAGCATTAGTAAACAAAATATAGGCTGCCCATTGTGTGGATATGATTGTGAAAGATGAACATCATTTTCTTTATGATTTATCAAAAATGGCTTTAAATCCCAGGAATGTAAATTCTTGTTTAACATTAAGGAGAAAAGGGCAGTCGAGTGCTTAGAAAGTGGGCCTCCGAACACCATGGCATGGCAACAGCCCAGTTCAAAACATGTCCACCACATTTCCCCCAGCTGTAAATAGGTACCTGACCCCACAGGCTGGGGAGGGTAATGTAGAAACTAAAGTGACAAGAGACGGGCACTGCCCTCATGATGCTGGCCCACGTAAAAGTGGGGTCTCAAAAACCCTACTATCCTATGACCTAAAAGGCAAAGGGACATCCTTTTTTATCCTTGGCTTTATTTTACCACCAAACTGCTAACATGCAATAGTTATACCACTATTTATAAGCTAGCTAAATTCATTGCGGACACTCTAAAAATTACAAGCAACAAGTGAATTGTGATGGACGCAGCCATCACGGAGACGGTTTTGGCCACCACGCTCACAGCCACAGCGGTTATGGTTATGTCCTTGGATGTTGTGCTTATGAACAAGCTTATGAGTTATGAATGTGTGAGCAACAGAATGTACTGTATGTGTTTGTGCAAAAGAGTAAATGAATTTATTGCATCATCCTAGCTAGTAAAAAAAAAAGAGGAAACAATCACATACATGTAATACTTTTAACAGGACTCTTAATTTTTTTTACAGTTAGCTGCCAGTAGGACTCGATTTGTGTATTTTATATTTATACTATACTGTAGACTCAGTCCTAGTACTAGTGGTAGTTCTAATGTATCTCCCTAGTGGTAATAAAAAAAACCCTGACAACAAATTTAATGTCAGTGTCAATGTAAATAAAAACTGCAAAATGTGATTGTCGCTGACAGCACTAAAAGGTTTTAATTTTTTAAGCTAAAGCTTACTAAAGCTTACTAAAGCCAGGGCCTTCTAAGTTAGCACGCTGGGCTAGCCATTGCTTTAAATCATACCAAAACAATCGGCAGAATCGCTACAGACTGAGTACAGTCGAGTTTGCACTAAACTTTCACAAAGAATAGTCCCATACGAAAATACTTCTACAGGAAGATACTTACAGTATAAATAGAGAACACAATATATTAATGCAGACTGATCGGCCCATGGTGTGCACGCTGAACAGTGATTTATTTTCTCCAAATACTGCCACGCCTTTCAACACGCATATCACTTGTCAACAATGTGAACCGGATGTTGACTTCCGCAAAACGAAAATAGGACTTCCGTTTTCCGCAGATAAATGTTCCAAGCCTTCTCTGTTTTATACAAGCCAAAAAGTATTGCCTAAAAGGGCAATTAGTGATTGTTGCATATATACACAGTTTTGTGCAAAATAATTAAGAACGCCTACAAAACACTGATAAGTATTGATTGCTTCGCTTGTTTTGTTTTTCGATAAAATGAAGCATTGGAGTATGGTCCCTTGAAGCTAGAAAATGGCAGCTTTCGAGTGGCCGTGGCAGTACAAGTTTCCGCCGTTCTTTACGTTTGTATACTTTTATATGTCACGCATTTTAAAGCTTAGTCCTTTTATGTTGAAAATGATTAACACTTGTTATATGTTTGTGTAATATTGTACAACTCAGATTGTTTGCTAACTCAGTACACACGGTCGTCATCGACGTCATGAGCGCGATTATAAATTTAAAATTAATAATTATATTTAATACTAAGTATCGCTATATAATCCCTATATAATTATGAATAATCACAAATTATCAGTATTATGAGTATATGATGCTCTTTTTGACCCGCATAAATTTTATTAATTAATATGTTCTCCATTTAGAAAGGTGACTAATATAAACAACAGTTACGATTTGTAGTACTCTAGTAGGCTAAGATTTGCTTCCGAAAATTTAAATTATATGCCTATTTTTAATTTAAGTGTTACGTTTATAATCGATTCAATGTAGATATCCTTGCACAGTTGCAGTGATGTTCAGAAGTTGTAGTCAATACAGTTATCATGATGTATTCATTTGTTTACTGGATTTTACAGAATCCAGCCGAACTTGGAAACTCGAAAGAAGCAGCTGGAAGCATGGTGCTCGCTGATACTTGCATATCACCGACATTTAAAAAGTTATAATTTAGATGTTACTGAGGCACAGAACTCAGAACTATTTCATAATAAGACCATCAAGAGTATCCTTGTACTTGGTTAATATGTAGTCAGCACATTTATTATTATGCAGCTTTCAGTAATAATTTGTAACAAGATAGAGGTCAACTGCATAAGAGTTAACATACCTAAAGGATCACAAAGTAGAAAATTTACATACAGTAACACCAACAGAGTTGCCCTTCACTAGAATTCATTACCACTTCTAACAAGAACTGCATTACAGACGTTTTCTGGCTTATTATGCTATCAAAAGAATTTCAAAATTTGATTTTGATGAACCAGCACTGTATCTGAAAGAAGGCTTGTGGTTTTTCAGGAAAAATACCATTAAACTCTTAACATTTCTTGGTTTAAAGGGGGACTACTTGCGTGAAATGGGGCTGTCGTGGAAATGTTTGTTTTTCAAGGTAAAAACTAGTATTACTAACCTGAGCTTGGCATACATCAAAATGAAGGAAAATGAATGTACTTTTGAAATAATACAGATAGAAGGACAAATGGAGTACTGGAAATAAAATATTCCTAATTGAATCACAAAAGACAGGTGTACGCACAGTCCAAAAAAAGTAAGACTGTAAAGTCACAAAGAAGGAAACTTTTTTTGTGTTCTCAGTTATATCAGATCTGATGCCATATTGTGAGTGTTTATTCAATTCGACATAACATATCCTAATTTTGTTACATTCACTTCTCAGATACTTGAGATATTTCTGGTCAATGGTACACACTCATTTTGGGATTTGTGCAGCTTAGGATTGGGGAATGATTGATAAAGTTGCTTTACAAAACCAAAATGACAAAATGGCTTCCTATTTTTATGTAATCTTACATTTATATATATATATAATTATTATATATTATAATTATAAATCAAAACAAGTCAGGAAATAAAATATGTTTGATTAAATTAGAAAGAATTATGCATGCCTGCCTCCCTGCTTGAGGAAAACACTGGGATACTGAACTAGGCCTTCAGTGTTGTAATTACCAATTTTAATTGAAAAATGATAAAAAAAACCCAAATAACTATAATATTGGAAATGTTCTCTCTCATCAGCTACAGGAATAATTGTGTTTTGCTTCTTCTAAACCTTACTGCAGTTCTTTCATAAGCTGTTTACAACATATCAACAACAGTCGATAACATCAGTAAAGCATGAACCACAAAAAAGGATAAAAAACACAGAATTGTGAAAATGGGAAACAGGGTAAAAAAAATTTAAAGTTATCTTTATCTTTTTGACGAATTATGTGATATCAATAAGAAGAAACAAAGGCTTACATTTGAGCATTTCGGTTGCAATATGGTAGATTTGATAAAATATTCTCAACATCATCGATCTCCTCACTATCTTCATCAGAAATCTCAAATGACTTATCTTCTATCAACTTTGAGCTCAGAACTGCTCATGTTTTCCAGATATTTGACTTTGAAAGCACTGCCCAAAACAAGGTGGTTGCGAGCTTGGTATAGCCTCAGTTCATGGTGGTTTGAAAACACAAAAGTATCATTTTTTTACATTTAAGTGACAAACTTCAAAACATTAATCATGTCTAATGATAACTTAGCAAGAAAGAACAGTTTTTAATGAGAAAGCTAATGTGATATAAATAGAAACAAGGTCATCATGGCGTCAATGTTATAACATCGATAGTCAAGGGCATGAACTGTTAAGAGTTAAGCAGAGCTAGGGTCAACTCGACCAGTTGTCGACTCAACCACAAGGTGGAGTCAGCTCAACTACAGCATGGAGCTGACGTGACCATTGCCAAGGACCAACTCACCCACTGATAATTTGTGAAGTGAGATCACGTGAATTTTAGCCAGAGGGCACGGCAACACCTTGAGTGTATGTCAGGTTCATGCTGACAGACTGCCTGGTGTCGAACAGATTTATGTATTGAGTATTGCATTTACATGTAACTATGTAGTATTAGTAAGGTTACATTGTTTAGAATTCTCTCTCTGATGCCTGGGTGTGCCAAAAAATGCTTGTCTCAATACCCTTATAAAAAATGCTTGTCTCAATACCCTTATAAAAAATGCTTGTCTCAATACCCTTATTAAAAAATGCTTGTCTAAATACCCTCATTAAAAATGCTTGTCTCAATACCCTTATTAAAAAAATGCTTGTCTCGATACCCTTATAAAAAAATGCTTGTCTCAATACCTTTATAAAAACGCCTGTTATTGTTATCATTTCACAAGTTCATCATTAATTAAGATTTCCTTTATCCTGCTTCATTTGTTCAGCAAATAGCATACAGTGCGTCCAAAACTTACAATATGTGAAGGTGTTTCTGTGTTGCTTCATTCGACAAAGTTTGTGTTTTAAGAGCAGTGGCTGTTTACCTGACCTGTAGTGTAGAACACCCAACCGCAGAGCCCTTCCTTTCTTCTCTCCTTTCCCCAAATCCACTCTCCTCTCCCCTACAGTGCGAAATCACCATGAGGTGGAAGCACTTTTCGTTCCAAAACAACTGACCTGTAGTGACCACTATCGCAAAACTATTGAACACAGGCCAAACATCTCTTTCATTCTAAATGATGAATTGAGAATTTTTTTAAAATATATAAACATGCCAGTATTACTGTGTGAATCAAACTGTCCTCTGTGTTGGTTTGAATTTGTATGGTGGTCAAGCTGACTCCCTGCTGAGATTTTTGGTTGAGTCAATGTCGTGCTATGGTCGAGTCAACTGTATGCTGTGGACGAGTGAACCTCGTGATGTCGAGTCTGTTGATGGTCGAGTTGACCGTAGACCTTTAAGTTAACTAAGAAGGCCACTAGTTACTCGAAGCAGCTTCTTTATTGGGGTGTAAATCGTTAAAAATCATTCTTTATATAATACCTTATAAATGAAGTTAGAAGCAGACATCTAATCAAAAGTGTGTGTGTTTCTGGGCTGATGTGTGTCAGTTACCGTGGAAATTCACTGCATATTCAAGCTTCCTGTTATAGAAACTGAAGGCATTGATGCTTTTGCACCATTATTTTGCTTAATACACTTCAGGAAAGCTGTCGTTAGATGCAATGTACATGGTGCTGGATGAACTTAAGAAGCGAGGTATTTTTTTTTTAATGTTTGAGAAATTGTGACTGACTAGTTGTAAGTTTTAGCATTTGTGTCACAGGATGATAAGAGTGTATGAATTTGATGATCTGTGTAGTTATTTGTAAATGAGATGACTGTCGCACTTGTATCTTTTAAAGCTCAGTAGCCTGACTATTGAATTTAAATTAATGTCCTTGACTGACTGGCTGATTGAGATCTGGGCACTAGAGAACAAATGACAGAGTTGAAGGAAAGTTGGGAGGTGGGATGATTCAAGAACCTTAAGCTGATATTTTTGGGTATATAAACTTTAGTCACAAGCATTATTTTATTTTCTCAATATGCCCTTAGGTAAACATCTTGTAATAAAAAATTCAAAGCAAAATTTTATGTTTATCTGTGTGCTTCAAAACAGGCCATATAGAATGGCAAGACAAGATGAAGAAACAGTGTTTAGTCATGTGGAGAACTCCAGAAGAGTGGGGAAAATTGATCTACAACTGGGTAATAACATAGCCTTTTCTTGCCGTTCAGATCATAGGTTTAAGCATAGTCAGATCTTATTCAGTAAATGTGTCCATGTGCTGCTCTTTGTCTCTGAACTTACAGACTGACCCAAGTCATGGAAATGTGTTTCACATACTTGTTTTCACTACATTACGACCCTCCTAAATCTGAATCGAAAACTTCTTTGTGAATGAGATCCAAGTTTTCAAGTGCTGGCATTGTTACCAGCGTGCACCAAGAGATAAAAATGTCACATAATATTGACACATGGAAATACCTCATTAACAAGTATTGTTATCTTTGGTATTGGCTGTAATCTTGAAGAAGAAAGAAAAAATAATAATGCTTAAATTGAAAAAGCTGTATTCTTGAAGGAGACCTAAACTGGTGCATTAAAATATCTATTTTAGCATTCATGACTTTGGAAAAATATAGTTATCTCCTCGTAAAAATGTGGTGGTGGTTAACATAAGTGCTTATTTTACTTCCATTTAGATGCACAAAAACAAAAATGTTGAAATTGCTCCTGATTGAATTAAATGGTGCTTTTAGAATTTGAGGAAGCAGATTATAGACTATTCCAACCTTCCTGCTTCCTATAAAGTAATTTCTGATCCCTGTGGGTAATTTAATAGATGGATAAAGTGAGTGCTATTGAATCATTTTATATTTTCTTATTTTTTCATACAGGTCTCAGCTAATGGAATGAATAACACTGTTTGCACATTTTATGAACTTACTGAAGGAGAGAATACTGTTGATGAAGGTTGGTTTTCTGACTACAGTATTTGATAATCTATTTTACTGTCCAACAATGCAGCTGCTGAATCCTGTGCTTTGTCTTCAACTTGCGTAGAAGTTTTTCACTCAGAATGTTTTGCCTGGAACACGATTTTGTACGGTTTCACAGTAGTAAGGAGACCTAACATCATATTGTGGGGTGTGGGTTGCATGTCTGTGTATCATGATGACAACGTCAGTTGTCTTTTGGTTTGGGACAACACCAGCAGTGAAGGCATCATGAGATGATGATGACATGCTTTGTGCTTTATGTAATGCAGAGTTCCATGGGATGGAAAAGTGGTTGTTGGTGAGGGCACTTCAAACCTTGGAGCAGTCTGGTAAAGCAGCCGTTATGGATGAAGGAGTGAAATTTTTCTAGGGATAAACAGGCATGAACGTGTGATACATGTTGACATCAGATGAAGGTTGGTAAGGTGTGCCACTCATGACCTCTCCCCCCTCCACTTATTTTTACATAACATTGTTTACTGAAATGTAGAAGGTTTCCCCCTTTGTTTGCCAAAATATGGAAGCTGGCACCACCACCACCCCCCTGCCCATCCACATGTTTCTACATCACGCTGTTTGCCTCAATGTGAAAATTTCTTTTGTTGATTATACATGATACTATTCACTGAAATGTGTAAGTCCTTCTTCCCATCCCTTCCTTGGTTTTACATCACCCTGTTTTCCTAATTATGGAAGTTTGCCCCACTTGTTATTCATATTCAAGGTAGAACATTTGACGCATAAGAATTTGAGAATTCTCATTTCTTTTTGGTCTGAGAAATGTAAAATTTGTAGTTTCTTGCAGACAAGCTTAGTATTCTGTGTATGCTTTCTTAATGGGTGTTGTTTTTTTGCTTCAGGGAAGCATAAAGGCAGTGGTGATAGATGAAAGCAGGAAACTTTTCTTATACTTTCCCTTCTCTGCCCCTGACAGCCTGCAGCATCACTGAGAGGCATGCTGATAAGTCTGGGATTTTCCAGTTCAGAAGATTTCACAGGATTTATTGCCATACAGCTGTGGATTAAGTAATGTTGAAGACTTAAAATATTTGTACATACTGGGTGCAGCTGTCAGTAGAAATGGACTTTTAATAGAACACTCCGTATCAGACATTAGAAGAGTCTTTGGGGTTTTTTTTTGGGGGGGGGGGGGGGGGGGGGGGGGG
>SMGT01015886.1:77214-110053 GCA_004794575.1 Lanistes nyassanus | reverse complement strand
GGATGTGTGTGTGTATTTTGCTTGTATGTGTGCAAGCAGAGCTTATTAATCCATGCATCCTGCTGTGGAACTGAATAGAAAATGCTTTGACTGTTGGTTTTCAGCAGATTGAAAATGAAAGTTTTGGACATACATGAAAGAATCGCCTGCCTGTCTTCTGCACTTGGTGGCTAGACTGAAAATGATGGTTTTACTTTTAGTTATGCCTGGGTTTGTTTTAGCATTAATTCTTTGACAATGCGGATAAGTGTTCATATGATATGTCAGTGTGTAATCAAAAATTAGTCAATTTTAATGACGAAGACTGTTAACATTTTTGTCAAAATTATGGTCCAAGAGATGTGTGTAATTAAAATAAATGCTGCCATGTGAGTGTCCTTTTTGTTAAAGGGTGGTATGTATCATGTAGGATGAAATAACAAAATATTTTTTTTGTTTCCTGTTCTGCTTTTTTTTTTTTTGCACTTTTAATATATATCTCACTTGTTTGAAAAGTAGCAACACTATTTCATTGCATGCAGTAAAGAGATTTAAAGGTGGATGATAAGCATGAATTGAATACTAATAAAATTTTATTAAGGCAGACTTCAGCAATTTAAAAAATCAGCAATCAGGAGCATGCCTAAAATGTTCCACATTGAAATTCAACAAAAATTCTCAATGCTTACGAAAAGGCACAGATATTCCTAATCAAATAAACGTGAGAAATTAAAACATACATTTATATAAAATATGGTAACATTTGGTTCGATAAACTGAGTTTCGGAAATTATGTAACCAAATTATGTCCTGGAAACAGAAGCCTCATTCAAATACTTTAGGCATGAACCCTACATGGTGATGAACACAAATTATGGTAAGTTGGTACAATCAGGCCGTATATATGTCAGGCTGAATATCTAAGAAATGGTTGACACCTATTTGGCGACTTTGCCCAGTTTTTCAGTCTACTTTGCTATAATCTTCCAGATGATACAATATTACTTACAGAATGCCTGACTTTCATGCAGGAAATAGTAACTGATCGAACTTTTCAACGCCTTGCAGAACGAATTAAGGGAAACAACTAGCTAGATATTTCTAAGTTTTGTGGCGCGGTTTTTTTCGTAGAGTTGCTTCCCTGGAACTGATCACTGAACGTTGTGCAGCGGCCATAGTTTGAGTGATATCATCGTTAAAATAATAACATCGATCGTCCAAGGATCAGATAGATTACCCTGTTGTAGTATGACGTAGCAGAGCTCTAGAGCTGCAGTAATGTGGGTGTAAAAGCTTGAAAAAGGGACAGCTGACACATTGCCTACATGCGAGACATGCTTTAGTTCAAAGGAGAAGTTTTCAACACTAGAAATAAATCAGTTTCAAACGCACTGACCAAATTACCATTAAAACATAACTGTAAATATAATAAACACGATCAGATCAAGAATGTTATAGGAATTTAATGAGGCTAACTGCATGTAAAGAATATAGTTTCTTCTACCGCAAGTCAACCCTGTTACCCTACTTAAATTCTCCTTAAAGATTATTATTGCTTAGCTGTAACCAAGGCGTCAGATGGGCAGTTTCCATATCTGAGACTTATCATTCCTCGGGTAAGTTTAGATGGTCTAGCACGTATGTCTTTGACAATGACAAAGTCATCCGTTGTAGTTAATTTAGATCAGTTTTTTAATTCTTATTGCAGCTACTATGTTGTCCATTTTTTATTACTGTTCTTAATTGAAGCTAGCGGGTTTTTTTTTTTTTAACTGTATAAGAAGACTCAAAACTTCGAGATGCAAAAGTGGTACTTGAGGTTCTTCTGGCTGACAGTCCTACGCCTGCAATTCAAGAATCTTTTCAGTACGCGCTTGAACTCTACCCGGAAGCGACGGCCGCTAAGGCAGTAGAGCAGAAAGTTGAGGGCGTGGTTCGTGTACATAAGGTTGTCTACGAAAGCGTGCATCAGACGAGCCTTGGCCTTCTCTCCGTCACTGCTAGGGAGCCAATAATATCGCTTGTAGATCAGCGCTATGACGACGGGAGAGGTCAGCAGCAGGAAGGTGAAGGACACCAGAAGCAGCATGACTGTGACGTTGGCGTTGCTGGCTGTCCTCGTGGTCGCGGTGCTCGATCCCCATGACCTCGAGGACCCCGTGGAGGCCGTGCTGCAGGTGAAGGTGAGGACGCCTGATGCTGCTCCTGCCTTCTCACCGGCGCCTGGCGGGTCGTAGACGTTGACTTCGCTGTCCACGGTGTGCACGCTGCTATCGTTGACGCGTCCGTCGGTCTCGGACCGGGAACCGTGCGACGGACCACTCAACCGGGCCACGGACACGCGCGGTCGCACGGTGAACTGCCGGCTGAACTTGGAGGACTTGTTCAGCTGCAGGATGATGAGGACGTTGACGGCCAGGAGGGCGAGGAAAGGAGCGAAGCTGTAGATCGTGGCGTCGATCCAAGTGTAAATCTTTGTCATGAAGCGCTCCACGTCGGGATCCGGGTACCAGCACTTCCAGGGGTCGAGGGGGTTGCCGGAGGGCTGCAAGCGCCTGGTGAAGAGGATCTGAAAGTTGAGGAGGAAGGAGAAGAAGCCGCTGGCTGCGATGATGATGAGAGCCGACTTCGGGGTGCACAGACGCTGGGCGCGGAACGGGAAGCGCACGACGACGTAGCGGTCGAAGGTCATGGCCAGCAGCAGGAGAACGTCGAAGTGGATGGCGAAGTAGAAGAGAAAGTAGTGGAAGCCGCAGGGCCAGTCGCGGCGCATGTAGAAGGCGGTGTGTCCCAGGTAGCCGCGCATCAGCACGCACAGGTCTAGAAGCAGGATGATGGAGTCCAGCACGGCTATGGCGGCCATGTACACGCATGTGGAGGTGTGGCGCAGGCTGGAGAAGATGAGCGTTACGAAGCACAGGAAGTTGCCGACTACACCAACCCCCACGCAGACTGGGATGTATATTCTGCACGTAGAAACACACACGCGCGTGCACACGCACACGCACGCACGCAAACACACACAAGTGAACGCGTGTTTTCGGTGTTTTGGTCGATTGTTAAGGATTAAAATCTGTACAAGTTGGACAGTTTTAGAGAAAAGACTAACATATCTAAGTTGCAAGAAAAGTTGAAAGGACCCCTATACACACCTGTCAATCAAAACAGCAATTTTCATATGAAAGAACTCCACTGCAGTCTCTGTTGATCTGGTTGCATTCTGGGTAAAGGTGTAGTTCTCTAGCACCGCAGCAAAAAAGTCATCGAAGATGACTGATGTTGAATGATTGACCTCGAACATCATACAGTTGTTGTTAATCCGATTTAAATCACAGGCAATCACTTAAAGAGACAAAAGAACAAATAGTGATTGTTAACAACAACAACAACAACAGACGGCGTGAGAAGAACACAGTTTTTTTTTTGTTTGTTCGTTTGTTGTTTTTCGTTTTTTATTTGTTGTTGTTTATCGCTACAGACTGCAGCGACGACGATACAAAAAGTCGTCAGGTAAGTCATACAACAAGATTCTTCGTTGTCAGTATCGTCATAAGCGTTAATTATGCGATGCGGTACTAATATGATGCAACACAAGGATGCGAAAAGAGTATTTCTTGATTTGAGTCTTACCTCCACAGAGCCCACGTGGTAACAAGATGAAAGAGAGCAGTAGCTGGACGCACCTGGCGATGTTCAGGCTGAAATAACTTCCCAGATGCAGTGCCAGACTCGTTTATATAGTTCGTACCTCATAACCGATGATCACGGCGGTGCCATTGATCCGTTGTGGCTGTCGGCATCTGGTAACATCAAATACACGCACCTGGATTGTGTTTTTCTTTGGTGGGGAACAGTTCAGGTAAAGTAGTCCTCCGGTTTTATTGTTTGGAAATGATCTGGATTCAAATGTTCGTTTGAACAACGTAATTAGCATTAGTTTCTTTTTATTGTGTACTTTGACATTTGTTTCCCCAGCCATCTAGTAACACGGACAAACATCATGATCACATGTATACTGCATTATAAATGCAAAAAAAAGTTTTTTTTAGAAGGAAATTCTCTAGAAGCTTTTATCACAGCCTCCTTATCCTGGAAACCTTGGTATGTGACCGGTTCTTCCATCCATCCCATTTGTAAAATTCGTGTGCACGTGGTTTTTAGTGGCCGCTGAAGGTCTGGCTGACATGAGTACACCTACAGAAGTACATGCGTGACTGGGTAAACGATGCACAGTCGGTCGTTCTGAAAAGAAATCAGTAAAATTCTTTGTTGGCGAGATCACTTATAAATGCATTACTTCACTACTAGCATTCAAAAAAGATCCCCCCTCCAACACACACACACACACACACAAACAGACGTTCAGAAGTATACGTGTTTGCATAGTTATAGTTATAGTTCACAGTCCAATAGTTACTCTTTTGCACCCCTCATTTCTGCAGTCTTAAGCAGCTAGTGATTCTATTTGTAAAGTTCGCTTCTCAGCACACGCCTGTGACTGCGCCCCAAGGCCTTCTGTCGGTGGTGTGGATGATAAAGCTTACACTTCATGTAAATACGGTAAATACGGTATGTTTACTGCATAAGCGTGGAACGCGTAGTTAGCTTTTCGAATCATGGTGTGGATTGTGGAACCGTGCTTGTTTTGGACTGATTAACTAATTAAATTGAAAATTTTAAAAAATTCTTTCTTTTGTAGCTTTATTTGCTGTGAGCTGACATGTTACATTTCCGTTTCCAAGTTATGTTTTTACGCCTTTTTGTTTAAAAAAATGGTTCCATTTAGGGCACTTCAGTAAAACCGCTTAATACCTAAGTGCATGTCATGCATTTCTATCGAAGTTCCTTCTATCTCTGTATGCCCCCTATACGGTTTCAGCTCTTGTAGAGTCGACGTCTTTCAGTGGTAACCTCGATCTGAACTGAATTTTTAAAACTTCGCCTTATGGGTAAGGATTTAGTCAAAAACCTTAGCTGATTTAATCCACAAGTTTATCTCGATGGCAAAGCCAGCCTCAGCAGTTGCATGTGACCCCGCTAACCCAGAACCGCTTCTAGCCAGACCTACACTGTACAATTGTGTCTGATTCTTGAAAGGCGGTAGTCCTGGAAACCCTTGCACCACACGAAATATTTACCAAACAGAGCTCATGTGGCAAGATATGAAACAAGCGAAAAATCGATTCTCTTTAAGTGTTAGCTAATATCTTGACCAGAAGACTCTTAAGTGCTGGTCGGTCACAAGATCGTGGTCAAAAGATGTTCGAACTTGCTGGAGAAACTTGCTGGTCGATTTAAAAGGCAATTGAAAAAAGACGCAGATAGACGTGCAATTCGCCAAATCGCAAAACCGCCACATTAGGCTTTTATCGACCTCGCGGCAAAGCCGAAAGGTTTCCTGTGTGAATGTCAACTTTTGTTGTTTTGGTACGTTAATGCATCGAGTCCGTCAGATAAAGGCTTGGTCTGGCGACCGAAGGCTTTGCACCTACTGCCGGAAGGCCGAAAACATCGAACCTCTGAACGGAAACGGATGCATTAATCGATTAAACCGTGCTACGGTAAAGTACAGAATGGAACTAATCACTTGAAAAACTTGATTTCTCAGGAAAATGGTCCACAGGCAGTTCTTTCTGTATGGATTGAGATTTTTTTCCCTGGCAGTTAGAAAACCATCTTAGATAAAAAGCGGGGACAGGAAAGCGTAAATTCTGCAAATAACTTGTATGTTTTGCACCAAATGAAATGGACACGTGTAGACGGAATGACCTTCAGTATTTAATGTAACATTTGTTTTCAGTCGAGGGTTTTCTTTCGCCCGCTGACCGATTCTTGCCATTTTGGTTGGGACTTGAATGTAGTTATAATGCAGTCGTCTATACAGCATTTATAGCGCAATAAACGCTATACAGTGAAAAAGGTAAATTGCGTGCATATCGATCACAACATCCTATGGATTGAAAATCTAGCAAGGCATATCGAACATAGAAGAAAAGATCAGAATTCTATAGCATTATAAATGTTTTGCAATAAAGAATCAAAATCGATCCCCAATATAGGGATCATACAGATTCGATTGAACTTGTTCTTCGTCTACACAGAAAATGCTCTCGGTATTTGTACGTGTGATTGTGTGTGCGTGCGTGCGTGCATGCGAACATGGCAATGCGTTTGGAAGGTTTACTATTTAAAAAAACCAGTGTTCAAGACCCTTTAATATACAAATACAACTTGGAGTGATGATAACGCTGTTTGTATATATTTTCGCTTGCGTAATCTTTGTTGTTCCTATTCTTTTCTTTCTTAAAAGCTTTTGCAGCTCATTCCTTGAATAAACATATCGAACGTCAGCGAAGACACGCGTGACCCTCTGTGATGGCAGTAAAGTGGCGGAGACCGTCTATCGATCATTTGTGCTCTCTTACAACTATTGACAGATGATGATTACGACGAAGACAACCACGATGATGCGCTCTGCTTAGGGCAACGAGAATGAAGGCAACGAATGGGGCCATTCTTATCTGAATGAGAAAACATTCAGGATGGATATTAGGACCAGATTCTTCATTGCAGAGCGTAGTGCAATGCGTGTTGTGAGCATGCACGTTGTCGTGCTCAGCACACTCTCAGCCTTTAATCCATGCCCGATCGAAATTACCAAAAGAAGAAATTCCTATAGTTATTGACGTCGCCTCTGGATCTGTTATGTGCCCAAACAACGCTTCCACAGATACTTGGAATCATTTCCAATGCGTTTGATCGTGGTTTTATCATATCGGCTTATGTGAAAACTAATTTTAGTGGCCTGAGTATTTTTAATGTGGCAAAAAGTTCCCCAATGAAAGTATTTTACTTGAAGGAGGTCAATATATTATTCTTGTGTTTATTTCAAAAACAAGAGTATCGTACGGCTGAGATCCGTGATGTGCGATGAGAACTTGATGTTTGATTGATCTGAAAGACTGCATGACGTAGAAGCTATTCTTTGGGAATCCATGAAAATTAATATGGCAATGAACAGCTGAGATCATTTGAAGTGGTGGACAAATTTGCCTCCAGATGCAGCGCTGGTGGTAGCAGCTCTCCAGTGTCGGAAACGGAGGAAAATCTGCATTCAAAAGTATTGGTGGATTGCGGAAAAGGTTATTTCATGCCGAACCATGCCAAGGGAAACTACTGTGAACGTGTTTGGTCAGCAGCAGGACAACTCCTCAGCATTTAGCTATGGTACTTCTAATGCTGACAACCTTCTGACACCAGATTTATCACATTTATCAAAGTCGACTACTAGTCCGAATCTGTCTTTCTCGGACGGGCGTCTTGGCGAAAATCATACGAACTTCGCGGAAATTCACATCGCTTCGATGATCTACAAAGTGTACACGCCCCTGTGTGCCAGCCTTGGCATAACAGGGAATTGTCTGACGCTGCTGGTGCTGCTGTGGGGAAAGATGTCCCGATCTACAGCCTATACCTACATGACAGCCATCGCCGGATGTGACCTCATAGATCAAATCTTGAGCATCGGCTTCTACCTGGAGACTTACCTGAAAGAGCTGACATTGAGAAGGGAGAGAATATGCGGGATTATTCTCTTCCTCTTTTACTTCGCCATTCATTGCAGTGTGATGCTGACCGTCACCATGACGATGGAGAGGTATCTGGTGATAAAATACCCGCTCAAAGCTAAATCCTTCTTCACCATCAAGCGTGCCCGCCTGTCTGTCGGGACTATGGCCATCTTGTCTGCCAGTCTGAACTTCCACAACTTTTTCACTAGAGGAACGGAGTGGAACGACCAGCTCCGGAAAAATGTTTGCGTCCCAGCGAACAAAACTAGCGCCTACTTTCTGTACCAGATCTGGCCCTGGATAGACGGGAGCGTCTATTGCTACATCCCTTTCCCCACTCTCGCAGTCTTAAATTTCCTGATAGTTCGCGAGCTGCGGAGGCCGAAGCAGCCATTAGCAGAAATCAGCGAGCCGCAGGCTAAGCTCTACATCAGACGACAGGACAGTCGGCAGATAACTCTCATGCTGCTGCTAGTCACGGTTACTTTTCTTGTTCTCGTGGTCCCCATTGGAATCATTCTGGTGACAGAGAATGAGATTGAGAAGAAAGCTTCACCTCATGGTCTGGCTGTGTTCAACCTCGTGCGCACCATCGTGGACAGTCTCACCTACACCCACCATGCTATAAATTTTGTTTTATATTGTTTAAGTGGAGGGAAGTTTCGAAGGGAGGTGCTACGGATGATCTGTCGCATTAGACCCCGCCACAATCTACGCGCTGCTACGCCTTATTCGATATCGGCAATCACTTTGCCCAACCCACAGCTTAATATGATTAGTAAGTTGTAAAGCCGACTCTGTGAAAGCTTTTCTTAACCGCAAGAGTGTGCGGTGGGTTCGCCGAACACGTGTTTAGTAGTTCGCCGAACACGTGTGTGCTAGTTCGCCAAACATGGCAAGATATTCTCATGTTTGCATATAAATACTTAATGCCAATTTCGCCAGACTCGGACGGAAATTCATCCGGTTAATTGGCAAATTTCTGCATACAGTTAAAGGTGACCAACAACACCTGTCTAAGCCGATGAGTAAGGTAAAATGTGTTTGTTGGATAAACCATTCTCTTGTAGCCTTGTTAGCTGCTTGTCTTCGTACGCTGTCATGATCCACCCGCCCCCCACCAAAAAAAATGTAGATCTTTGTTTTATGGAGTGTTCCAAGGTCCTGAAACAGAAGTGATTGAATGCGTTTTCTTCCCAGAGTGCAATCGGATAACGGTCAGAACGTACAAGAGCTAGAGCTATAATACTAACTTTTCCCCATCAGACAGTAGGGTAAAGCGACGCCATTACCACAGTTTGTTTAATCTTTCACTGATGCTAGTTGAAAAAATCTTACCTACAGAGTGTGGCATAAACGCTTTCAAGCTGGGACTATCGTTATGATTAAGCTATGTAGTTTGGTTATAATAATCGCGATTTTCGGGTGGCTTATTTGAAATACAATTATAAGTTAAATACAGCCGTGGGGTCCTGACGTTATGTTGTGAATGGCAGTTGTAATTAAACTGATTGGTCTAAATGATTAATTTGAGACTGTCACTGCGAAAAGATCTTGGGTAAGATCAAAGAACGTAGGATCAGGCAACTAGCTGAGGACGAACGTAGTTGCACCTGTGCTTCCAGAGCATGGGAACCGCCCGCGTACAGCGGATAATCCTCAACAGTGACACTGGGCCACATGCTCCATCGTCAACTGGAACTGGCCTCCGTTATTCGGAGGGTAAATGTTCAGGATTCTGTTATTCTCCATTGTCTGGGCGTCAAGACGTTACGTTGAAAGGTGGAAGTTATGATGCTGTGTACTTGACATCCAACAGATGTGAGACTTAAGCATCGTTTTATTTGATATTTGTAACTATTTCGAAATTCAGAAGATTAAATCAGTACATATTATACCATTTCCTGTATATTTTATCTTAATGATGAATATCAAAAGCAAAAACTTAGGACATAAATACCTTGATGAAGTAAGTCAATGAATTATCACATAATAATTATACACTTTGTTGAAATGGTTTAACAATCCTCTAAATCTGAGCCAATACAGTCGCTTGACCAATTTAAATGCGTTGTTTTATGTCAGATAATTTACTGTACGATAAACGATCATTTACGAGACCGTATTTTTAAAAAATGCAGTTATTATCAAATTTAAACAGCATTCTGTGAACCTAAAAAGACAATTTTCTTTCGGTTTGTTATGTGCCGAGATAATGCAATCCCAAATAAATACATACTTTCTTTTCTTCCTTCTTTCTTTCTTGGAGCAGTTGTTGGTCGTAAGAATAGTAATCTTTCCCTCAAAATGTCAAAGGACCTCAATGGATGGTGGATATTTAGGATGGGGGCGAAGTGACTATAGGTTTTCAGACGAAGTTTATGTCAGTATGCCTTGCATTTTAGGACTGTTTAGAAAGGCGAATAGCAAACAAAAACATTTCATAGACGAAACACGAAACCACCAAAATTCCCTTCACTAAAAACCTGTACGTTGCCCATCACGATCAGGTGTTCAGATTATCCTTGTTTTTCGACATAAAATCAAGGGAGTCGTAGAGTGGTGACTCCGATCTTTTGTCAGAACCGCGTGACTTCTCTCTTCCTTTTTCTGTATGACTGGTCTGCGTGTCTGTAATCAAACAATGCACGCAAATACGTCAAAACATGGTGCCGTGATTTTAACCGTAAGGTTGGTAAACACTATAATTATGGACCGAAAGCGTTTTGCAGGCGATCAAAATGACTAAACACACTCTGACATAGTGTATTTAACGATTGGACGAGGAAGACGGTGCCGATAATTGCTACCAGAATAAGATTAGTTTAGATGCATAATATTATATAGGTCTACCACTCTCCTCGTTTTCTTTGTCCCCCTCTCTCCATCTTTGTAGTCTGTAGTTGGCTTACGCAAATAACGTGTCTTGCCGCTATCGCCGGCACACCTTGATTGGTAGATAAGAAGCTTCGGTATGTAGGGAAGATATGAAGATACACCACGAACAACAGGAACAGAAGCAAAACTAGGATAATATTAGGAATAAAAATAGTAAAATAAATAAGTTTTCTTTCCAGGCTCAAACATTTATAATCAAGGTTCGATGGCAAATTAGAGCAGGGTTTTCCTTGTTGGTATTTCTAGCTAGTATTTTAAGCACCCTTGATAGCTGATATAAACCTGGAATTTATTAAGACGTCAACAACATTTCGAATGCAGAAGAAAATATTTAATGGCACGCCAACGTATATAACTAATTACATGTAACAGCTGTCTGTTGCTATGTATCACAAAGTACGTTTTATTTCCTATGCTTTTTTTTCACTTCATAAAGCCAAGAAACCACCCTCGCATATCTAGAAGTGTAGTGCTTTTTTCGTCTGCTCGACTGCTGACGTATGCAACCAAGGGAGCCTAACGTACCCAAACACGTAGCAAAGAGAGAGTCGAAAGTAAGGAACATGGCACATACGGGTGTGTCTAGCGCTACCAGTACCTTGTTGGGATTATCGTTTGATGATTTATAGCGCTCTGTCCTCATTTGTTCTTTATTCATTATATTCTGCTCGACTGCTTCTCTAAAAAATCTGTCGTTGGTAACTTCAGGACCAGGATAGACAGCCGAGAAACAACGAAGCTTTCCCGGAGTTGAAGTCTCCAATTTTGAAACTCTCGATGTTATTTCGTTCTACCGAGGCGCCTACTAGCGCTAGAGCCTAAGAAACAGGCGAGTCAAGAGCATATAACCAGTGTAAACAGTTGTACTACCAAATACGTGATGAGTTGCTCACCAAGACAAGTAAATGTTGAGAAATTTATTCATGGCTCTAACACACGCGTATTTAGCTTTCTGGAACAACAGCAGAGCGATCATGCATTGACGATGTCAGAGTACTTTTAACTCCTAGAAAATATTATGCATTCTTTCCGAGACACGTTAAAATTAGAATCGATGACCCCCACTTCTGTCCAGCGATCTTTCATTATGAAATTATGCTGCGTTTCAGACTCATTTAGATAAGAAAGCGAAATCTTTTGTAACTGTTTGTTTAATAAAAATTGTTGAGCAAATATTGCCGCAACATTATTTGAAGAGGGGCACTGTATCATGGAGTTTCAATAGTGCAAAACCAAATTGTCGTGTTTCTTCGCATTAGAATGCCCGGGCTAAAACTTCTTTAAATAAGGTTACCCAAGAATGCATTTTTCATATAATAACTAGATACACATATGCCATCAAATAATAATCGTGCTAAGGATACATGATGTATACTATTTATCTTTTCCTTTTATCTGTTACCATTTGTAACGGAAGGACGGACGGACAGACGGACAGAGAAGAGATAAGAGAGAGATAAAAGGAGGGAAAGGAAAAAGAACCAAGACGCAAAAGAAAGTACAGAAAAGATGAAAGATTTATTATTATAAGTAATAGAAGACAAGGATTTTCGGAGACAACCTATATAAATACAACGGCTGTAGTCTATCTGTGACATATTACACAAGAAAGTATAAAGCACAGCTATTTTGTACTGAACATTTCATAAAACATGCCCAAGTCGGAAGTAGGAAGTAGACATTAAAAAAATAGGCTATCGTAAACAAGAAAAAAAAACCACAGACTGACAAAAAAGATTTTATTGCTTCTGGAGAATCTGGGAAACATGCACAATAATAACGTAGAAAATCGTAGCGGGCATGAAGCTTCTAATTCCGACGATCTCTGCTATCTTGGTCTGTCTGTAACAGAGCTGGGATGCCAAATCCTGTCCCTTGATGATGTCAAGGCAGCTTTTTCTTTCTCCATGCGAGGAGAGGCTTTTAGGGAGCCGCCAGTATGGGTAGTTTACTGTGTTGCGGAAATAAAAGTTTGTTTACAATACTCGAACTTCGGGCTTAGTTGTACAAACCAGTCGTCCCAACACAACATGTTAATTTTCTCTTGACCTCTCTCTGTCTCTCTGTGGGTTCCTGTACCACAGCTGTTAAGTGTGCTTGTCACCAGCTGAGGTTGTAGGTTCGAATCTCGTGGTCCGATCACCTTACTTTTTGTCCAGATGTGGCACTTGTTTATGTGTCAGGTCGTCCGCGATTCTTTACTGGTACCTACAACCCTCCGGCTTTTTCTTCTCTCAAGACTCTTTTCCAACCTTTTCCTATCTGTTCCATACAGCCATGCACATGTAGGCACTCTAGGCACCACAACCAGCCGTGGAACGATTGCTTTCCTGTTTTCCTCTTCTCTGTTCACTGTGACATTACTCGGTTGTCTGCTCTGTATCCTTTCTCGACAAGGCACTCGCTACCTGCACCTCACAAGGATGATTGGCAGGCTGTGCTCTGAGTGACTTCTTTGGACACTGAATGGTTTGGATTATCCCGTCTCTGCAAATGGGTGACTGAGTGCCGGACGGCTTAAAACAGTGTTTCTAACATTTCATATATATCTGCCATGTGGTCTGCCGAGTGCGTTGGAGGTCAGTTCCCAGACCTATCTTACGTGGGAAAGTTCTATGTTGCTTTGTACTGCATCTATCCCCCTATGTAGCATATATGTAATATACACCCTCAAACGCATAGTGTTTTATATATATATATATATTTATGTGTGTGTGTAATATACGCCCTAACACGCATATTGTAATATCACACCACTGTTATGCTAAGAGATGTATGCTATTTTGTGAATAGAAAAGATCGTGGGAGATAATATAAACAAAAAAATGTCAAGTCGCTGAGGTTAATGTATAACTCTGTCATTTCTTTCTTTCTTTTTTTTTCTTTTCTTTCTTTGTGGTAAACGCACCAGCTTATTTATTTTCCTCGCTATCTTTGCTGGCAAGTTAAGAAACCCTGATCTCGTGGCCACCATGTTTGCTACTGCGCACAACGATCTTCAAGGTCCTCATACAGCAGTCTGGCTGTTTTCTCCTCGAGTGGGCGCACTGCACTTCCGCAAAGCACTTTAGATGATAGACCGCTGAGTACAACGTTGTCAGGAGCAAGGAGAGATCCGAAGGTGTGCAACGCTTCTCCGGAGTGGCTAGTGGGGCAGTCCTGCTCAGACTGGTTCCTTGTAACGAACTAGCAGTGACGTCGACGATGAGTTTCGCGACGTTTTGAGATAATGACCCGTCATTTGTTTAAGTGCGACAGGAGGTGAGACGTTCCAGGAAAGTTTGTCGCGATCGTGTACACAGTGCGATAGCAAGCAATCCGTATTTATTAGATAAAACGTTTAAATTTTTTTCCTCTCAAAATCTCCTGAAACAAGCAGAAAGCTCTTATCTAAATGTATTCTGAAAATTTCAGATTGTACAAATGTCAATCAACAATTTAAGGACAAATATACTTATTGGCAGAAAATGTCTCTCAAACAAAAAAGAAATATTACAGTTTCTGTTTCGGAACGAGAGATCTTTGTCACTGGAAAAATATGAACAACGTAAAACGTGACTTTTATGCAAAATCTCTGTCATAATTTTAACAAAATCGCCTGAAGAAGGGAGGAAAACGGAGGGACAGATGGACATAAAAAAGAGAACATGCTTTTAAATCTAAGCAATTACTAATTAAAGTAACCCTGTTAGTACATCATATTTTGAGACCACTTTTTTCAGCATATACATGGCTTGGGGTTTAACAAACCGATTTCTACCTTTTTCCCCAGACACCATTTTTATCTGATGAGATGTTATCTTTTCTTCTCTTAAAGTTATATAAATGAATCTCCGTGCATAGGATAGGCGTGTTCGTTTCTGTCTCAGTTCATCAGTGACTCCTGTGGTGAGTTATTTCCCTTGTCGGCACCTCACAGAGTTAAGTGTGTGATGAAGCAAAGACGCTGAACTAATTCAGTGTTAACAATATTTCAGAACCGGCAATGCTGTGCGATAAGAACTGCCCATGTGGTTTTCAGCAGTTTGGTGTTTTTCAGTGCCTGATTACCACTACACATGGTGAAAGCATTTTGTAAATCAGCTTTTTTCTGTTGTGTCCTTTTCTACAGTCTCACACTGAACCTAAATAATCAATAGAAATCTGGTTTTGAAAAATACAGTAAATTCCATTTGTGTAGCTCAACCTGATGAGACTAATGAGACTCCTATTGTCAGCCCAACCAAGTGAATGAGGATAAAAAAGCAAAACAAATGTATCGACAGTCAACGACTTGGCAGTATCTCACTTTGTCACTTGGATTGTCAAGCAAATCGCTGTAAATATTACTTTCTGGTACTTTCTTATCTGTACTTGGCCGACAAAAAACTTCTGCTTTGAAAATATTTAACTTAGTTAAAACTATTTACTTACCAAGCTGTTCAAGTTGTCAGAAATTGCACTTGCCACAGATAATTTTACTTTCCCCATCTGTTAGAATTAAGCTGTTCGTTTTTACCAGTCTGGTATTGCTATGATTGTCGGCCTAACAGAGAAAAAACATGAATGAAACCAAATTTTTAGAACATGCGTTGGACTTTTCTAAAAATCAGTCCGTCATCGTGGAAGATAACATTACTTCCATTGCAAACCCGTGTCATGGCCAGGCAGCAGCGACAAACCAGCTCCGGGACTCCTTCTTACCGTCATTCTATGCTGGAGCTGACCGGTGTCTGGAAGAGCACTGGGAATATGGTGTTGCAAGGGATATAACTCTGATATTATATCCCATTTTGAATGGAACAGGGCTTGTGACTAACTTCCTGTCCGCAATTGTTCTGCTGTGCGGGAGGTTGCCTAAATCCTCGACCATCACCTACATGACAGCTCTGGCAATCTGTAATTTCTTTTCTGAGCTTATAAATATTATCTTCTACCTTGAACTGGAAATTTATTCCGTGTGTGGACTGAACTTCTTCTTGTTCTTCTTCTCTATTCACGGAAGTGTCCTGTTGACCGTAACGATGACATCTGAGAGGTATCTGATGATAAAATATCCTCTAAGGGCAAGCACGTGGTTCACCGTCAGGCGAGCTCGTATTGCAGTGGTTGTTTTAACTTTGGTGTCGTTGCTAATAAACCTACACAACATCTTCACGAGGGCAACCGTGTGGAATGGTTATGTCAAGAAAAATATATGCAACGCAGTGGGACAGACCAGCCATTTTTTCCTCTACACAGTCTGGCCTTGGTTTGAAGCAAGTTTATATTGTTACGTCCCTTCCATTGCACTTTTTGTTATGAATGTCCTTATATTTACTCATATTAGAAAGGCAAACCAAATTTTCTTCAAATATAATGTTCATTGCGACAAGACACGTAACAAGAGGTCAAAGGAAAGTAGACAGATAACTGTCATGTTGCTTTTAGTAACGTCGTCTTTTCTCGTCCTCGTTGGCCCCTTGGGAGTGCTGCTAGTAGTGGAGCAAAACATTCTGAACAGTGGCAACACTCTCCAAAAGGCTAGACTAAACTTAGTTCGGAGCATTTTTTCTTGCTTAACATATATTAATCATGCTAGTATTTTTTTCCTTTATTTAATAAGTGGTCGCCGGTTTCGAACAGAAGTGTTTCGACTTTTTTGTCGAATTTATCTTTGATTAAAAACTACCCGGCTAGCAGGGTTTTAATGCTGGCAGTAACAAGTAGCTTGTGGAATGATTGATGTAAATGGTTATCGCGCCGTGTGTATAGCTTAACAACTTCCATTACAAAACAGACCGATAACCGATGACAGATGAAATAGATAAGGGATAAAATAGTAGAAGCGAAGATGTGTTCGCATATCATTTTCTTTCCGTGCGTATGAACAGTCGTGCGGTTGTCTGTTGGGAGATGCATCCCGCTGCAACAAATACCAACCCTAAGTCAACGAGTATGCTAGTTGCACTACGTCTATGAGTATGCTAATTACACTACGTCAGTGAGTATGCTAATTACACTACGTCTACGGGTATGCTAATTACACTGCATCAACGATTATGCTAATTGCACTACGTCAACGAGTATGCTAATTACACTACGTAAACGAGTATGCAAATTACAATGCGTCAACGAATATGCTAATTGCACTACGTCAACGAGTATGTTAATTACACTACACCAACTAATATGCTAATTGCACTGCGTCAGGGAGTATGCTACTGATACTACGTCAGTGGGTATGGTTATTCCACTACAGCAGTGAGAATTCTGATTCCACTACGTCAATGAGTATGAAAATTACACTACGTCATTAAGTATGCTAACTGCACTGCGTCAGTGGGTACGTACACTAATTACACAACACGGCGACCAGTTTTCACAAAGGGTCTGGCGGTTGGAGCTGTCGTTTGCTATGAGCAAAGTGCTGTCAAAAGTATTACAAACATCGCGTACAGATTAGGTAGAGCTATATTACTTTTACTTCATATTCTAGATTTTTAAATGCTACGTTAACGGATGAAAACTCCGCAGGCGTATAGATGTCTGTACGCATTGAGTTGTAAACACTGTCACTAATAAGCTTCTGGAAAATGCCACAGAAAAAAATTGAACAGCTGGGATGACCTAGGCAGGCGTTTAAAAACGCTGTTTAAACCAAATCATTTTACCATATCTATGTACGCAAATTTGTCTGTATTATTGATTGTCAGTGTACTTCTGCCAGTGTGTATATGTTTGAATTATACTTACAGGGGTGTGTGTGTGCATGCGGGCACTTGTGTGAACATGAAACACCAAAATGCAGGAGGGGGAGAGAGAGGGGGAGGAGAGAGTGGGGAGAGAAAGAGAAAACAACGAGGACAGAGAAGGTAGGAGGGTGGTGGAAGAGATCGAGTGAAGGAGAAAAACTGTTCAAGTTTCTCGAAATTCTTCATTCCTCTCTATGCCGATCTTCGATGAAACCTTCCTTCAAGGTTGCTTTTCCTACTGATTGTAATGCTTGTTATTGCTATTCCTACTGATTGTAATGCTTGTTATTGCCATTCCTACTGATTGTAATGCTTGTTCAAATTCTGTTCAAATGCTCGAGCGGGGCGTTTTCAGTACTCAGTGAAAGGCATTCTTGCCTTCTGACCTTCGTCCGAAGTGTTCTGGGCTTTTCCAACCTCTTGTGGTTACTGTGGGAAAACCGCAGCCCGTGCGTACTTTATTCTACGTGATCAGTAAAGCTGCGCAATACAAGAAAGGAGTGCACAGATTACAAGAACTAGCCTGCATCTGTTTGCTGAGGATTTGTAGCAGGAAGGGAGACAGGGTCAGAAAATGTATATGTGTTCAGATTAGGGATCTCTATTGGACACAAGGTTCATTCGAAAAAGACACCATCACTCTCTCCCTTCCCCCTCCAAACACACGCGCGCGCGCCAGCACGCACCAACGTACAGACATAAAATCAGCCCTAATAAAACCTGTTCTGAATGCTCATTACTGTCAGACACTTAGAGAACTTGTAAGAAATATACCACGCTGGGATGTCTTTTAAAGATACAGCTACCCGACTACATGTTTCATCGCATACTACGCACATCTTCAAATTTGAGGACTAAATAATCATATTTTTCATATTAAGCACAGAATTATTTTTAAATTGACTACAGTGCACATTTAAATAGTTTTAAAGTTTGCTGTTTCCTGTTCAAAGTTCAAAGTAGCTAAAGTTTGTCACAGCGTCGTTAGGCACTTTCTTTTGCTAACGTCCCTTATGTCGTTTTAAACAAGAACACTATTTATTCGGACATAGGATGGATTCGATCTCAAATGGGCAGGGTTATGTAATAAACTTTTTATTTCTCTGTTCACGTGCTCTTGACGTTTCGATATATAAACGTGTCTCATTTTCTTAGGTTCATTTTTTTTTTGATTTTTCAGTCCCTAGATAATAGAATGCATGAGGATTTTTTTTGGGGGGTGGGGGTGAGTTGTCACCATCGGAGATTAAATGCGCCGTTTTAAATTGATTGCGATATTTATTCAAATATGATCAAACTGCTGATTGCCAAAGGCTTCCAGGATATTAATGCAATTTTGTTTTTCTTTAGTCTTTTAGTCTTTTGTGTACGACTACGTAAGATGAGATAAAGAGTTGAATAGAGTGCTAAATATAAACCATGTTTCCGGTGTTTCAAAATAATAATCTCTCTGATTTCTTTAAAATGTAGGCCTACATCCCGTCAAAATTCCTGCTTATTAGCAAATAATTATAACAGAATCCGCAGTCGCGACAGGAGCACGGTGAAAGCTTTTTTTTCCATTCCGCACCTAAAACATGGAACTCTTTACCATCCTGTGCCAGACACTGTGCAGCATTTCCGTCTTCAAGAAAAATCTTAGGACCTTAAAAGGAATAGTTTGACTAAATTTTCTACTTTTCCCTCATAATAATAATTACCATAATAATAAAATATTTATAAGGTGCCAAATTTTATGAAGTAATTCAAAGCGCACACCCTAGTCCGCACGCGCACACACAGTGCAACACACACAAGCATGCAGACGCAGACACTGATACACACAATCTAACCCGGTAACGCCCGAGTAGGTACAGACAGGACAGGATGAATCTATTCATGAATGTATTTATGACACAGGAAAAGACAGGCTTTCAGAGAACCTTGAAGAGAGTGTATCAAGCTTCCAGGTCAGTGGAGCGAAGGCAAAAAGACCGCGGACCAGAGGTGCTGAGGTTGGTGTGAGGAACACGAAGACAGGAAGTTAAAGAAGGCAGAATGCTAGAAGATCTGTAGATCTGTTGGATAGGTAGGCGGGAGCAGATTATGTCTGAATGCTTTTGAACATGTGAGTGTATAATTAATCCTCAGTCGACGCATGGATATTATAAGATTGCTCTGTTTTGTGAAACTTTGTAAAGCGCCTTGGGCTCTGGGAGGTGCTATATAAATGACCAATAATAATAATTTTTAATTTTTATTTATACAAAGTACGAGATAGCTATATATATATATATACGTGAGTGATTTTGTTAGTGCTTATTAAATCGCCGATTGCATTCATTAACACCGGCTCTGTAGGCTGTTGAGGAGGGAGGATTTTAATACGGCAATCTACTAGATACCTTGCCAGACCCCCGGTGCTATAGAGGAGAGTACTAGGACAGAATGGCCAGGGGTTAGTTTGGATGGGACTGAACCCAGTGTACAGCACGTAAACTTGTCTCAGGCAACATTGTCCTGATATGCACCTCGTAATTTGCAACTGGAAGTCAAGCAACAAAAACCAAACCTTGTATTCATTTGAAAGGGCGTCTCACTTGTCAATTATGCAGATGTAGTCTGTAAGCAATGACGGGCTCCGGCTGTCTTTTATCTTTTCTCTAGTTAATGTCACGTTGTGCAGTATTCCTCCCTTACTGCTTCTCATTTTGTAATCGACCGACCGACCGACCGACCGACCGACCGACCGACCGACCGACCGACCGACCGACCGACCGACCGACCGACCGACCGACCGACCGACCGACCGACGCACGCACGCACGCACGCACGCACGCACGCACGCACGCACGCACGCACGCACGCACGAACGAACGAACGAACGAACGAACGAACGAACGAACGAACGAACGAAAGGAAAATAAGAGATGGGAATAAGGCACACACATAGGCGCACGCATGCAAATGGAAGAACGGGGAAAAGGTTTCTTTTAACCGCGATCTTCCACTCCAAACCTGTGAAAAGCGAGATGCCTTGTGCACGACTGCGGAGTCCGCGTGACGAGACAATCACTCAATGTGATTCGAACGTCTTTAGTTTTCAGTCACCAGCAGACGTTCGCCTTCCTGTACGTCTGCAATAGCTGACCCTGGTACGAGACAAAGATAATGAACTTACAGAATGAAGCCGCGATGTGCAGAGATTTTTTTCACCATTAAGGAAGCAGTCTGTTGCTTGCTGAGAGAAGGTGCCAGAAAAAGGTTCCAGCCAATGAAAGTTTGAGTGGTGAGGGCTATGTGATTGCCAAGCTCTTGTTTGTTATGCAGCAGTAAGATATATTCGAGACATTTGCTACTGAACTTACGGAAGACTATATTTGTTTTCCAAATATGGTCATTAAACACGGGAATATTGTGAAAAACAGTTCAAGAAAAGTACTCATTTGGAACAAAACCTCCTGAGTGGAGAAATAAATATTTCATTCAGCGTGTGTTTGCTAAGTTATCGACTTGCAGAGTGTCCTGTCTAATGTGAAAATTGTCGTCGGGGTAGAGCAAACATTACCATGTGCCGTTTCCATAATACCTTCGTGGCTTGATTATAAAAAAAAACTTTTTTTGGAAAGAAAGAGGAATGGCAAACAGATAAAAAAACTAAAATGTGCAGACTAGCACACACCTGGACGTACGTACGCACTCAAAACACAACTGCAACGCTGATCGAGTGCCCAGTGGCTCAAGAAAGATTTCCTCAAGAACACTAAAGATTATTCGATTTCAGTTACGTTTGTTTTCTGTTTTCTGTTTTCTCTCTTGTCCTTTTTCTGTAACTTATGCAGTTGTAGTGCTATATTTTTTGCCTGTCAAGATGAAACGGATATAGTTAATTGCAATACGGTAATTTGCTGTTATAAAAATACAGTCAGATCAGTGACGACTCATTCTAAAAACAGTCAAGTCTCGATAAAGCACGCGCTACAAATGAATGGTGCCTAAACGTTGTGGCCCACTTTAAACAAAATCAACACTGCATTCAGAAAAACACTTTTAGTTATAAATTCTCAAATCCAGGACAAAGTAGCTGATTTTTAAGACACGTGATGTTCCTTACCCGGAAGTAACTTACAGTTCTGACACTAACGGGATCAAACTGTGAAGATCCTGAAAAGGGAAAGGAACGTGATTGATGAACTAGTTCACTAAAATAGACTCTCATAGCAACTTTGCAACAGTTTTTACCTGGTCATTCAGCAATTATGATAAATTGAGGAGACGTGCATGGAACCATGATTTCAGAAACTGAACTGAACTCATCTGAAAACCGCTCAGTGATTTTCGGAGAAAAAAGTTCTCTGGGAGATCACCATGACAACGCTGAAGAGCCGGTGTCCAAAGCGCTAGTGGACACATACTTACCCGCATACTACCTTGGCGATGACAGCAATTTGGAAGCCTACTGGGAATACGGCGTGGTCAAAGCCATCAGCTTGGTGATAGTGCCAATGCTGAATGCAGTAGGACTTGTGAGCAACTGTCTGTCCGTAACTGTTCTGGTGTGCGGGAAGCTGCCCAAATCCACGACCTTCACCTACATGGCAGGTCTCGCAATATGTGACGCCGTTTCCGAGATTATGAATCTGATCTTCCATTTCAGACTGGAATTTCATGCGGCCTGTGGACTTCCGTTCTTCTTTTTCTATTTCTCCATTCATGGAAGTGTGCTGCTAACCGTAGCGATGACGGCTGAGAGGTACTTGATGATAAAATACCCACTCAAGGCGAACTCTCTTTTCACCATTACACGCGCTCGCATTGCTATGTGTGTAATAGCGCTTGTATCTTTCCTGTTAAATATTCACAACGTCTTAACCAGAGGAATGGCGTGGACAGATTATTTGCAGAAACACATTTGCGTAGCTGTGGGAAAGAACAGCGAGTATTTCTTGCAGAAAGTCTGGCCTTGGCTTGACGGAAGTGTTTACTGTTATCTTCCTTTTACCGCTCTTTTGGTTATGAATATCCTTATTTTGACTCAGATCAAACAGTCAAATCGATTTTTCTTCGAACGTAACAGTCAGTGTACGAGGTCTTTTGACAAAAGATCGAAAGAGAGTCGACAGATAACAGTCATGTTGTTCTTGGTAACTCTAGCTTTCCTCCTCCTAGTGGGCCCCATGGGAGTGTTGCTGGTAGTAACACAAAACTTCTTGAAAACTGACAGCTATCTTGCAAAGGCAAGGCTAAATTTAGTTCAAACCATATTTAACTGTTTCACATACATCAATCACGCTAGCAACTTTTTCCTGTATTTTATAAGTGGACGCCAATTTCGGAAAGAAGTTTTCAGACTTTTCTGCAGAACTGATTCTAAATCTAGAAGAGTGGTTGTAAAAGAGCTTTTATAAGAGCAAAGAACACACCCCCTAACAGGACCCAACCCTATAATATATGTTAGTGACCAGGATATTGTCCTTAGGGAAACTACATTGTACTGCATGATATGTTGTTGAGTAACGGTGAACATTCTCCGGAATGGGAACCAACCCTAATTGCTGCAGCTGTTGTGACCTTCTCTCATGACAGAGTGAAGGCATAATCTTGCCCTCATGCAGTTGCAATGTCATTTCGATCCTCAAGCCCCGTTTTTTACTCCTGTCTTAGCCGGAACAGCTACATTCGTCATAAAACTAGAAGCCGGCAGTGCGCCTTTATGTGTTATCATTAATCTATGCTAGTTAGCAACTAAATATATTATAAATATTGCCATTCTTGGTGTTCATATGCGGATTTAATGGAGATTATTTTCGTGAGGTTTATTGAAAAAAGTGCGCAAGAATGTTAATTCGATTGTACATGTAATTTTCGGGAAGGGAGCTTTAGGATTGGGGAAGATCTGATGTCATCGTGCTCTAATTATTCCTGCCAAATGATAAGCAGTTTTTCTCCATTAGCCATAAACACCGACTGAACTTTTCATGCCATGGAAGCTTTGTTTCTTGACATTTTTTCGACTATTGTCTTCGGTTTCTTGAAGAAGGAGGCTCATGCTTGACTAAGACACCATTCTTGTCAAAGACGGACAAAGCTCGACTTCATTTTCTCTAATCTTGTTAGAATCCAACTGTAAAGCCTACCTCAGGGTGTGATTACACCATGGGAAAATAGAGATTATATGCTTTCGGGCGTCAGTTTAAGATAATCTTTCATAACGTTTTTCCGAAAGGCAAGACCTTGCATTGAAATTTTGTCATAACATCTTGTCAGTGTTTGGTACTTTACGGTTAAAATGGTAATGAAAGCCTGTTGCACACTGATCGATTGCCTATATGAAAAAGGAACTTAACTGCGGTGCATCAAAGATATCCACGGCTGTTACAGTGCTCCGTATTCAGGATATGTTATGGTGCTAACTGCTAAGCAGACAAGGTGACCCTAAAAGGTTTTCTTCTGCAGGCAATACAAAACATGCTACAATAATAACAAAAATGTGGTCTAGCCCTGGATCCAAATTGTCTGATCTTGGTGTTTCGTTCAATGAAGTCGACTGAGGTGTTTTTCTTTTTGTTGTGCTTTTTTTGTTTGTTTGTTTGTTTGTTTTTGTTTGTTTGTTTTGGAAGTTTCTGTACTTAACACTTTTGGAAGCCCAATAAGCTTTCAATATTTCGGCTTCAGAAAAGAAAATTAAGAAAAGACAGAAGTGCTGCAGTAAATGTAGCAAGTTTATAATGAAAGTCAACACTTACGCAAACACAGAAGAATGAGAAGCTGCGCAGGGAGCGGATGGTTTTCTTACATTAGCGACCTCAAAGAAGCAGGCGTGAAAGGTAATCACTGTTCGCGTGCCACATAATTTCTGTGATGCTCTACGGCAACGGATCTGCGGGCCAGTCAGAAAACAACACCCAGTTGACGCAACAGGCGGCCACTGCAGGATGCAGCGTATTTCTGGCTGCCCACCAGCCAACGCTCACGTTACAGCTTCGTTATATGTTACGCACCCGTCTCCCAGAGCAGAAATTGGTAAAGCAAAGACCACGCGTCACCCTCGCGGGAAGCCGTGCCATGCTGATCTGCGGGAAGCCAAGATGGGATCTGCTTGCAGTTTCCTCCAAGCCTGGCCTTTCATTCCATTATTTTGTCGCGAGCGCAGTCTTGCTGCAACGCACAACAGGAAACGTCTCAGGTGGCACGCCTTTGTCGGCACAATGTCGGGGACTTCTGGCTTACAGTTCCCGCTTGTAGGCCGTGGGGTGGCCAACCCTTCTGGAGTAGCGGGGAACTTCATAGTTTTCTTAGACATCCGCGGGCCAGATGCGTGCGTGCGTGTGTGTCTCGGAGCAGATGCGTGCGTGCGTGCGTGCGTGCGTGCGTACGTGCGTACGTGCGTGCGCGCGCGCGCGCGCGTGTGTGTGTCGCGGAGCAGGGCGAACATCTTTCCACAAGTTAGGGAGCTTCCATTTCTCAACACAAAATATTTTGAATTCAGCAGTGCCCATGATGCGTGCTACATCTGGCTTGCAATGAGGTGTCAGACGGCAGTTCAGTCAGCTCTATCTGATAGTTTGGTGCTGCAGTCTTCGCGTCAAACTTAAATGGACGGAGACAAAGATCAATACCGGATTTGTGTTTGTTGATTTATTGAAAAATTCTTGCAGAAGAATTCAGAATTATTCAGCGTAAATTTTGGGCTTGTTTTGAGGAACCTTTAGGAGTTTGCAGTGACGGGAAGTGAGTGCAAGTTTCCTTCATTCAGCCACCTTTGCCACGGACTGAATTTCAGTTTAAAAAACTTGGCGTGAGGCAGCAACGCAGTAACGATCGGATTTTTTCCATGCAGTGTGGCATTTAAGTAAGTCAGATGCTCGTGTAAGTCAACTAAAAGAGCAAGCCACAAGGCCACAAATTTTTATCAAAAACTGTGCTGAAGTAGGAAATATATATTTCTACAGATCGTTCGCGGCCCCAAGGAAAGGCCTTGAGGCCCGCATGCGGCCTGTATGGTCTATGAAGTGACGAGTTGAAGATGGTGTGTGTGGGGGGGAGGGGTCTTCTTTGGGGGGGGGGAGGGGTCTTCTTTGGCGATAGTGTACCCCATAACTAGCATGGTTTCCTTTGTTTTTACTCAAAACGTTCGCAAATCTGCTATCAGTGACTTCTGTTGTGTTTACTAAACACTGTTTATTGCATTTATTCACCGCATGGGACTGTTCTGCGAGCTCAGTTGGGAGATATAGCGCTTTATAATAATAAAACAGCTTAAGAACATCATTCGTGATATCCACAGAATCAGTGCCTGATTGAAAATATATATTATTTTAATTTGTCAGAGTAAGTATGTGTCGGTGTGGATGCGTCTGTGAGTTTTTGTATGTGTAAAATGCTAATGTGTGGGTATATGTATCTGTGCGCGAGTCTGCGTGCGTTTGAAAAAAAAACATACAAAAACCGCTCTGTATATGTTGCTGAGGAAAGACTGACTGGAGCAGTTATCCACAGATTCGATAACAAAGCGCTCCACCCCCCAAGTGTCAGTCTTACCATTCTACCATTATAGATAATTAGGTCATGCAGTTTCTCTGTGTTAGTCCAGCAACTGCTCTTATTTTCTGAGTGAAAACATTGCATTTGCAAGGCTATTGATGCAGCCTTATCGTATAATGCACTGTTTTGTGTGTAAAGTTCAAAATCTTAATAAAAGCCCCATCAATCTACTCCAGCATGAATCTTATTTTCCTGCACTAATGTCGCCTCTACGCTGTCAAACAAACAGTTTGCTTCCGATAAATTCTACTTTTTTTAATTTGCTGGTAAACCCTGCAGCAGCCATTGAATGTCAGTCATAAGTGTTTAATGTTCTTTCTGTGGTTCTTTGAGTCAATCTCCTCAGTGTCTGAATCCGTGTACCTCATTAACGCACATTTTCTGGTCTTCCATGTGCTATTTTCACATAATTCCTTCCAATTCACTTTATCACCCTTGGCCTTACCTTCGGGGAAAATAATAATGTAGGACTCTAGGATTAATTAAAAATATATCTGATACACAAACACGCACGCGCACACCCGCATGGTCGCGCACCTATCCCGTATGCACATAAACAAGTCTTGTATAATATCAGCATATTAAAATTTAACATTAAAGCACAACATGTTATACAAACGAGCGAGCGAGCGAACAAACGAGTAAGAAAGCAAGACAGGTGTTAGGAGAGAAAAATCGACGAGTTTTATTTTATGTTTCCAGGTCGTCTGTAGCAAGCTGTGGATAACACAGACCTTAAGTAAGTCTTGGAGCAGTTGACAGCAGTTGACCTAAAATACCTGAGACATATACAGAAAAGATATACAATGAACAGACATTAAAGAGATATGCAGTAACCAGACATGCAAGATCTGCAATAGACAGACAGGGAGGAGATATGCAATAAACAGACATAGAAGAGATCTGCAATAAACAGACATAGAAGAGATCTGCAATAAACAGACATAGAAGAGTTATGCAGTAACCAGACATAGAAGATCTGCAATAAACAGATATAGAAGAAATCTGCAACGAACAGACAGAGAAGATATGAAATAGACATAGAAGAGATATTCAGTAACCGCGAGATTTTTTTCTTGCTTCTCGCTTTCTCCATCCTTTTCTTGCCCAGATGACCGTATATAACGACACCGTTGGGCGGACAGTACCAACTCACATATCTATCGTAGACAGCATGAGGTCATTCTTCCTGCACACTATGATGTGCAAACTCTGCCCCCTCCCTTGGGAGGACACTTAAAGGCAATAACTGCACGCGTATAATAAAATTTTCCCTGAGAACATAAGATCGAGGTTTTTCTCTCTTTTTTTTTCTTTTCTAAAACTTCCTTGGCATTTTCTTTTTTAATGCCGGCTTAGTGAACCTACTATTGTAAAGAGCTAAGTTGCCTAGAAATCCAATTCCTCGGGCAAAAACAGCATACACAGTACTGGCTGTCTTTAACCCACCATTACAAAGTCATCTCTTCCATAGCAACGCATGGATGGTTCTTGTCTAGACAATAGACAGCATACACAGCACAGCTGACAAGATTTTCTGATTTTCTGGTCCATTAAATCTTACCTGGCCTTAGGTCATGCAGGCAATTTTCTGACGCGCGGATCGTAAATACAGAGCAGGGTTTAGTTTTGCAATCGATGGGTAATAGACATTCTCAAACTAAGGTCGATGCCTCTTCTCTCCCTGCCAGGCACGTAGAGTCTCATCAAAAGAAGGTAGACTTCAACTTCACGAACACGGATATGTTGAACTGATAGTTTATAGAAGAGCAGATCCGCCTGTTAAACACACAACCATTCAGAAATTGTACGGACTTGTGCAATGGAAAATGGGAGCATTGCATGCGCGAGGAAATAAAATCCAACATGCTTTTGTCATTAATGTTGTGTGTATTCATCAAGAGAAACGATCATGCATTGCCTATGTTTGTGTATGTTGCTAAAGACTTTGTGTTTGTCTATGTTGCTTAAGAAAAACGTCTACAACCCTTTCTGAGCAGGAAGCAAGCAAGAGAAACAGCCATCGTGCGAGGGTACGAGGTAACAAAAAGAATGTGGGGCTAGGCTGATGAACTATCCAGACAGCTAAAAGAATACATCTTTATTTTACGAAGTAAGTTTCTTTCGTGGTTGAGCATGTTAGCATTGTAAAATCCACAATAAAGTTGAACTATCTTGCTCATTTTTTTAAACTGACAAACGTCACTTTTTCTTTTTAACATTTAGGAAACTAGAAATATGAATAACATTAGCAGTCTTCTCAAAAATATCTCAAGTTTCAAAAGTAACTCTACCGGGTTCCTTCTACAAACAACCATTTTCTCCACTAAAAGACGCTGTTTGCTCATAGCACCTTCTGTACAGAATAACCGCGCGTATAAATCACATCACCTCGTGAAGGGTTTGCCAGTCCTTTCTGCTTTGTCGCCAAATGTCGTCAGGGATGTCGTCAGGAGTGTCGTCAGGGATGTCGTCTGTACACACAACTACCGAGAACTGCACAGATGCAGAAGACTACACGTTTAACACCGCACATCATACAATAATCTTAGAAAACAGTCTTATGAAGGAACTCTGGGAGGCACAAGTAGCGGCTTGGATATACAAACTGTACACTCCTGTCATCACGGGGCTCGGCATAGCTGGGAATATCGCGTGCAGTGTGGTGTTACTATGCGGCAAACTGCAGAAGTCCTCTACTTTTACCTACATGACCGCCCTGGCCGCTTGTGACGCAGCGTCAGAGATACTGGTTGTTGTAGATTACGTGGGAAATTCGCTGAATTACACTTTGTACACAAACACCACATGCAGTATGCTGTACTTCGTGTTCTTTTTCTTTATTCACGCTAGCGTCATGCTGACTGTGGCCATGACAGCTGAAAGATTCCTGATAATAAAATATCCGCTCAAGGCAAATTCGTCCTACACCATCAGCCGAGCTCGCGTGGCAGTGACTTTGGTGGCGTTTGCGTCTTTTCTTGTGAACGTACACAACTTTTTCACGAGAGAAGTTATTCAAGATGAAAACATGAAAAAGAGCGTCTGTGTCGCGGTGGGAAAGACAAAGGAAATGTTTCTTTACGAAGTGTGGCCGTGGATAGACGGAAGCTTGTATTGCTATTTCCCCTTTGGTGCACTTCTGGTTATGAATATCCTCATCGTTACTCATTTAAGGAAATCAGATAGATTTTTCTTTCATGACAATGTTCACAATAATGAAAAGTCGTCTGACCGGAGATCAAGGGAAAGTCGGCAGATAACTGTTATGCTGCTGTTAGTTACTTTGACTTTTCTCGTGCTAGTAGGCCCAATGGGGGTTTTACTTATAGTAGAACAACGCATCTTGTCAACAGGGTCACCACTAGAAAGAGCAAAGCTCCGCTTAACACGAATAATTCTGAATAGTTTAACTTACACCAACCACGCCATTAATTTTCTGTTGTATTTCTTAAGCGGTGGTCAGTTTCGAAAAGAAGTTCTGCGCCTCTTCTGCTCGTCGATACACGACAAGGAGATCTCTCAAAATGCTTGAGATTAAGACTAAATCGGCTCACGGCATGCGATACGGAATACACAGCGTGGAATGCTTTCATCTACCTCTTTAATTCCGTGAAGATCGAGCGCTCAGAATTTCGTAATTAATTGACGGACACTTATGGCAACCACGAATGAAAACTAATCGGCTGTCTCTAGAAACACGTCCAGCGAACACGAGTGCACAGACAGGAAAAAACACGAGTGCACAGACAGGAAAAGTGCGAAGAGCAAAAGAGGAGATATCCGAGCAGAGACAAAGAACAGCAGAAAAGCGACAAAACACCAAAGCTATGAATGTTTCTTTGTTTCTTTAATTATTCGAGAACATTTTCGGTTTTTTAAGTAATCTTGTTTTGAGAAATTCAGAACAATTCGAAAACGAAATATCGGAATCAGGATAACGTCTCTAATGAAAAACGGTTAATGATCTGAAATATCAGCTATATTATTAAGTTTGTACAACATTTATCACAAAACGTGTACATGAGGGTAATAGTATAGACAGTTTTAATGATTTGGGGCCTTTATCGATGCGTCCTCATTGCAGTTCCTTCTTTATTATTGGTTTTTGGGCCAGCAGCTCCGATGGGCAAATTTTTTTACGAATCAGTGAAACGTTAATCAAGAACATGACTGATTTCGTAAAATAGTCCATCGTAAAATAGTCCATCGTAAAATAGTCCACTGTAATTGTAATGATGAGCCGTTTGATTTATTTTTGCTTACGACTTTAAAGCTTTTTGTGTCAAGAAATTACTGACACGGTTTTGCTTGTCAATATCAGTAACTGGTTTTCCGTATCAGCATTACATTAATTTCTGAGCGGCAGGCACAGGCATGCTCACCTCTGCATTGCCCTTCAGCTCATAAAATAACTGTACGTTATGGTACATACCATCAGTGGCTCTCCATCCAGTATTTATTGACATTTTTTAACATGTTTACAAGTATGAGGACTCAGAACCAAACTGTGAGGCAACAAATGTTTTTTTTTTAAATCAGCATTTCAGGAAATTATCCCTTCTTGCGCACAAAGACATAGTAAACACATTTCTACAACAGAGTTATAGAGTTATGAATGAAAACAAGATGCAACTATTCATGCAGCCAAACCTTTGATCATACTTACAAATTACCTCTGTGATGGAAATTCTCTACGGAGACATTCTATTTTGCAGGTCAGAGCTAATGCTGCTTACCTAGACACATAAAACATTCCCAGAAAAATACAGACTTTCTGATTTGTCTTCTTTGAGTGCTATTTGATAATGACTGTCGAAGTGAAATGGGTTGGCTGGTGTTTTAGCGTTTAACATCGAACGCCATCTCTTGATGGGAGGTGAAGGCGAGAGGGAGACGAAGGATGCTGGTAAAACGGAAGTGGAGGAACTGGAGGAACTGGAGGAATCGGAGGAAGTGGAGGAAGTGGAGGAAGTGGAGGAACTGGAGGAACTGGAGGAAGTGGAGGAAGTGGAGGAACACACTGAAAGCCAGTCCTGTGAAAAGGTGTCATTCCCACGCAGGGTGAAAAGGACAAGGACCCCGAGCAGACGACCTGTGCATCGGTGAGAAGCAGCCCCTCAGCACTATCGTACGTTGCGCCCCGACGGTCCCAGGAGAGTGGAGGACCGGTTATTTTAATTTTAATAAGCTCCGAGTTTTGATAAGGTAACTATTTGGATATTCTAGCTACTTCTGATAGGCTAGCTTTATGTTCGTATTCTTTGGTGATGGAAGATACAAAGAAAATCTTAAATCGATCGTCGTCATAGACTCTTCTCTAAATTTCGTCGGATCTACACGTTTTGACGACAACTTCTGCTCAGCATTTCTCTCAGTAAGGATACCATGGCTCCTTATTTTTTTAAAACTTATTTTTAATATTTGACAAGAGCGCGAAAACACTGTTTTGTTGTCTTATGAAATGAGAAAGTACGAAGCCCCATTTTGCGCCAAACTGAACAATCACAAATAAAAATAAATTGAAGCTGAAACTAGATTTTCCCGTTATTTTCTATGTGTTTCTTTTCTGTTTCTTTGTTTAGTTTTACTTCGGAATGTCTTAAATGATGATGTCGATAGTGTGTGCTTCTTGTCTGGCTCGTACCGATGCTTTCGTTGTTTGCAACGATCTTCTTACCTCTGTTATACAAGTTCATCCCCCAACTAGCAATTATCGAAGAATGCAACCCCTTTTCTGTAGTCTGTTCACCGCATTGATTGTGATAATACCTTAATTTTAGGAGGTTCTGTGAGTGGAATAAAGGGGAAAAAAATTAACTTCGTTATGAAAAAACTAAGGAAATTGACGGCTTCATTACGATTTTCCGATAATCGTCCTTCCGCCGCCCACTTTCCGTCTATTAGACAAGATAGCAAGAAAAAAACTTATGGCACACTGTACAGAAGTGCTCTGATATATTTATGCCTCATCAAATATTTTGACATGTGTTTGTTACCATTTCTCTCAGTGAGGATACTGCGGCTGTGAAGTAAAGATAAAAAAACACTCTAATGACTATAAATATTTTTATAAGCCAGGACAAAAATATAAGTCGACAATTAGACTTGACACTGTGATTTAAATTCTGCATGACGAGAGAAGACTCAGAGGCATAAAAGACATTCTCTGTGTTCACTGGTCTGGCCCAGAGGCGGTACTTTCTAAAAATTTTCAGAATTCTTAGCTTTATCGGTAAATGCCTTATGTCTAATTCGCTCGATCTCCCACTTTTTCAGTCTCTGGTGTCAAAGTAAATCTTTTCAGGTCTCAGAAGAAAATTGTAGTTTATATCAAAGAGAGATTCCGTCGGTTTAAATTCTTCCAATAGCGGGTTTCTCTAACTAATTCTGCGCAGACTGTAAATATGTATAGGTATCCATATACATACTTGTATAGCTAGACAAGTAAATGTGTAGATTTCGTTAAGTTTTACGTCCCTTTAAATGTCTGCCCCAGTTAAGAGCAGGGCTTCCGTTGTCTAGTAGAGGCGAAATTTATGTTGCTGTTCCTGCTGGGCGAGGAGCGTATCCAATAATTTTTAAGGTGAATTTATAAGAAGGTATAAAGATATATAAAGCCTTTCTCAAAGGGAAAAAAATTAATTGAGAAGGTATAACTAGCTTCATTCAACATGTGCAGACGAAAAGTTCATGCACTCTTATCTGCCAGATACATATTACTATTTTTTTAAGACCGGAAAGTCCTTATAATGTCAGAAACTTGAAAAGCTAATTACAAGTAATGGTTATCGCTCAACTCGTTCTTAGTAAACAAGGAAAAAATAATTTACAACAAAGGACGCATATCTCAGGGGCAGCTGACGGTCAGGTAGTTAATTAGAGCGATAGCCTCCGAACCAGAAGCAGCTAGTTGGAAACCCTTGCGCCTCAGCACACTTCGACCAGTACCCAGCTGTGAATGGGTCAATGTGAATGGGTCAATGTGACCAGTACCCAGCTGTGAATGGGTCAATGTGAATGGGTCAATGTGACCAGTACCCAGCTGTGAATGGGTATCTGGCCCATGGATCAGGGAAGGTAAAGCAGGGAGGCAGAGGAGACGGCAGCGCTCTCACGATGCTGGCCTACAGAAAAGTGTGTGTGTGTCGGGGG
>SMGT01015886.1:53676-77191 GCA_004794575.1 Lanistes nyassanus | reverse complement strand
GGGGGGGGGGGGGGGTCTTAAACACTCCACTCCCGGTCACGGGACAATCTTTACCTTTATCCTTTTAGAGTGTTCGATTTTTATAACGTTCGTGATTTCGACATCGATTTCTTGTAAACGAGACAGCAGTCGGATCAACATGATCTGAGCACCACCAGGTGGCCGAAAGTCAGCAGAAGTGTAAATGTAGGGCCGCCTCACGTATGGCAATGTTGACACCTTTGCATCCTTGTACCCACGTCGCGAGACCTGGTAAAACCAATGAGCAAAAAGGTGTTACGCTGCTCGAGGCTTTTGATTGGCTAGAACTCTCTTGTTTATAGGATAACCCATGGCACAAAACCGCACAGACAGGAACCTGACCGGCGAAGCGTGGGTACTCTGAACATCATGTCTGGGAACAGTTCAAATGTCGATAGTCTTGGCAGCACAGAAGAGCCCTCCAGGAAACTGCCCGTCGTGTCGGAGGTGCCGATCAGCTACCTCGCTGATGATGATGCTCTGCTGCAATACTCTGAGTTCCGGGTGGCTATGTGGATCGACTACATTTACGTTCCCATCTGTGCAAGTAAGTGGAACTGCCCAACAGAGCGACAGCGGACAACGAGACAAATTCAAACCCTGGGGCGATCTCACGAGACTTTAATCTCATGATCAATTCTAAATTCAGATGGTTAGCAATCCGAGGTTAGCGTTCCGCAATGCGCTTCCTGCTGGAGAGAAGTGTTATCTCCGAGCAAAGAAAATTTCCCACACAGAATTTTGCTGCAGAGTATCACTCAGGTTTACCCTTTCGCTTGCTGAAGTGTCTCATCTTGTGCGGCGAGAGTGCACGAGACAAAGTTGCTAGCTTATTTCTCCGTGCAGAAAGGCCGTTTTTCGTGTGTAGGCGGCAACACCCATCTCTTAGCCGCCACCGACGCTAAACTCTTTCTCGGACTCACAAAAGTGTTAGATCTTGGCGAAACATAAGGTAATCTACGGCAACACAATTTTCCGGAAACAGGATTTCTCTGTTTGGCTGTATTCCGACTGCCACATGCCAGAACCAAGTGAACAACACCTCAACACTTTTCCTCTTAACTAACCTCCCCACCATTTACACGTCCATAACTGCATGAAAAATGTTCAAAGTATCCCAGAAATTGTAAATTTAGAAATGTCTCTAAATCTGTATGAAGGACTTCTGCGTGCGATAGTTTATCTGCTTTACGTCGTCTGAAAACGTAATGACAACATTCAAGGGTCGAAGCTCCCGTTCACTGTCTTTTGCCTACTGTTTCTGAACAACAACAACAACAACAACAACCACAACAACTCTTCGTAAGACATGGCAGGATCTGAATTTGTTGCAGACACAGTTTCAGGAGAGATGCGGGACAGCTGGCTTTTGGTCATGTGACCACGTCTTTACCGGGAATGCCCGGCTTGCTGTGCTGCATTTATTCATTATCGTTTTGTTGTTTTGTTATATCCATACAGTTTCTCTTCAAATTAAGCACTCTGTGTGAAATGATCTTATTTTTTTTAGGAATTTACAGCGCTTCTAAACACTTGCAGTCAGGCCTCCTAATTAGATGTGTCTGTGTTTGATCTCGAAGTCCGATTCGAACGTAGGCCTAATCAGCTGATCAATACTTCAAGCGGTAAAGATCGACCGCCGCGTGCTGTCTTACTCTGATAGAAATAGAAAGTACCCTCCCTTCCCAACAAAAAATCGACTGCCTAGTCAATCCGACTATAGAATCCGTTGTCATCTTCCTTTTCCAGACGATTTATCATGATAGTCTGGAGCACGTAGTTTCTGTCGAGGATTCCGTGTATCGTAATTCTTTAATTGGCATACTAGCACTCGAGCTTTGACGTGCTCGTTTAAAAACTGTACCAAGTTGGCAGTGTACCAGTTAGGAAGCCTGCTGTCGGCTACAAACACATTCATGTTTCTTTTTCAATACATTAATATGTCCGTAGATTCACCATATCATATGCACGGATACTTTGTGCGCAAAAGACACTATGTACTTGAAACCACCTTCTATGCATTTCACACGCAACCGAATACTTATCGAGAAGACATGAGAGTGCAACAGTTTTGTTTCCATGTGCGCTTGTCTCGGCTTCTCGGTTCATGAAAGTGGTCGTTAGGTGTTTTATGTGTGAAGAGAAAATGCATACACAACTTAGCCTTCCTTTTTTGTGACGGTTTATGCCACTGATAAAGTGTTATAATCTTGTTAGAGTGCTGTACATTAAAGCCAATGCTACGTATGAAGATTGTTATCGGCTTCGAAAGGCGTACTGCACTTACCGAGGTTTACGCCGCTGCATTCGTCGTTTCTTGGGCAGGTTTTGGCATTCTGGGCAACCTGCTGTCTATGCGCATTCTCTTGTCATCGCGAATGTCTGAGTCGTCTACCTGCATCTACATGTCGGCCATGTCGGCCAGTGACATTCTCGTGCAGCTGGTGAACATCCTATTTTTGGTCAGAAAGTTCCAAGGTTGGTAACGCAGTTTTAAAATGAAAAATTATTCATCTGTTATATAGATGGCTTTACTTTGTCATAGCAGTGTGTGATGACGACAAAGTTCGTGTAAGTAACCTCTCGGGGAGCTATGAAATACATAAAAGCCATCAGTTAGATTGTTTGACGCTATTATAGTACCGGTAAGATGAATAAAACGATAGTTAACAACAAACGAACTGAGCCAAGATATATTAAATGACACAGACAGTCAACAGTTTCGGAGCATTATCCCTTCGTCAAGACAACACAAACAGAGACAAAAAATGATAAAGACAATTTTCTTTTAAAAAACGGGCACCGCTGACTGAACTCAAGTGGGTCGTCCAGCGTGGAACAAAACTGCTGGGACAGCGTGGAGTTCACATTAAAAGGATCTTATAAATAACCTCTCTTGTCCCATTCTCCTTCTCTCTAACTCGCTTGCTCGCCAGGATCCAACACGCTGACAGACATTGCAGACCTCTAGAAAGTGTAATGAACAGATCTTTATGTAGCTATGTGTAGGTGGGAAGGAAAAATTGAAATGCTGTAATGAGGCAAATAAGACACTTACCGTTACTGGTGGATTCGAAAGACTTATAAAACAACTTACGATCATAGAAGTACTTTAACTCGACAAATTGTACTACAAAACTCTTCACAGTGTCTTTAAAAAGTGGTGGTTGTTGTTGTTGCTGCTTCTGCTGCTGCTGCTACTGTTGTTGTTGCTGCTGGTGGTGCTGCTGCCACTTTTGTCGCTGAATGAGTCTACCTCTTAGAAATTTAAAAATAAATGCGAAAGCAAAGACATTGACAGAAAAAAACAACGCAGCGAATACCATTTTTCTAATGGCAATAGTAAGACGGGAAACAAAAATATTCGAAAAGAATATCACTGGATATTTGTATACGTTTGAACGTATTATATTTGCAATACACTATCGACATCTTTGGATGTCCAAGGTCACGAGGTTCTGGTGACGGGAACCTGCGGACTAGTGTACTTCCTGCTCTACTTCTCTATCCACTCCAACGTCCTGGTGATGGTCATCATGACCGCAGAGCGCTACCTGGCCATTCGATATCCACTCAACGCCAGCCAGTGGTTTTCACACAGAGCGGCAAAACTGGCAGTTGGAGTGTCTTGGATTGTAGTGTTTGGGGTGGATATGCACCACCTGGTCATTCGCGGAATGGAGTGGAATGAAGCCCTGCAGGTAGTGTTCCTTTCGTTTTGTTCCCGTTAGGGCTTGTCGCATCTTCATCTGTTGACTGCTCGACGGACAAAATTTGCTGGTTCCTCAAAGCCGCTGGTTGAAACTCGTTTTGTACTTAAACGTGCCATTGTTGGCTGTTCATAAGGGAAATGTAGAGCTCTCATATTGTCATATATATATATATATGGAAAGAGATACAACTATCATATTACATTCCAACTCTTTTATTTTAATTCACTCTCATGATGAGAAACGAAATTTCTGTGAAGAGGATCAAAGACCTGCTGGAAGCAAAACTGTGAATAATACGAGCATTTAACAAAACGTCCAGCGTTAAATTTGTCTCGAGACACCATGCAACTACAAATTAAATCAAAGACAAATATAACATCGCTGCAACTAATGGCTGTATTGTGTTTGATTGACAGATAGCGGTGTGTGTTCCCTTAGGAACCACAAGCGACTACTTTGCACGCAAGATCTGGCCGTGGATAGACGGAGCGTTGTACTGCTACATTCCTTTCTTCAGCGTTTTGATTTTCAACGCCCTCATAGTCTATCAGATGAACGTTTCCAGCAAGTTCCGCGGGCGCAACACCGGAAGGGTAAAATCGGAGGCAGCGGACAAGCAGGTGAAAAGATTTCCTAACCTGGCACTCTTGATCAATATTGGTCGCTGGTCGCATAAGCCTGCAACCCGATTTGTTGCTTCAGGTGGGACTCAAGAACTCTTTGACGAGTATTTGGCTGGATAAAAACACCTTTAAAATCTGTGCAGGTGTATCGATTCTGTACACGAGCTGGTGTCAACCTTCATTTGCAGCATATAGATAAATATGTCAACACTATCGAGTCTACATCCAATGGGATTTTCTTTGTTTCGTCGGTCAATTTGGGTTGGGTTAGGTGCGAGTGGGGAGGAGTTCTGGCTGGCTGGCTCGCTCGCTCGCTAGTTAATTGTTTTGGTCTGGTTTTGGTTTGGTTTGGTTTCATTAAGTGTTATACGCTGAGTTAGCAACCAACCGCAAGCAGTCGCTTGTGCAAATAGCCCTGGCATCCCATGGAGGCTGCATGGAACCTCTTAACCAGTAGGTCAGGTTTGAAAACGTGTCTGTGAATGAGGCCCATGGGTGTCCAACAGGGCAGAGTTTTACTTTCTTCCTTGGACGGTGGATAAATTTCGGTGTTTAATCGACTGTGTCTCGCGAATAAAAGGCAGGTAAATGCAAATATTTTGGTAGTTGAAAATCTGTTGTTGAAATGAGTTCAGAAAAGAGAAAAACTTTCCGACAGGTCTTGGAATATTGGAATTTTTCCGACAGAGCGAGCACAGCAGACAAATCACCATCATGCTCTTGCTGGTGACCTGCGCGTTCCTGGTTCTGGTGGGGCCGATGGCCGCCATCATTGTCGTCGAGCGTCAGGTAGCTGGCTGGGTCAGGGCCAGCAGCTACAACCAGGCCGTCTTCCATCTTGTCCGCACCATCATCAACAACATGAGCTACACCAACCACGCCATCAACTTCATACTCTACTCTCTCAGGTGACCTTTAGAGTAGTGATGGTTGTTTAGTTTTAAAATGCGATAAAAATATGAGTACATAGGTGTATCCATAGCGAAATTTAAGTCTTAAAACCAGATTGTCCGGTAATTAACGTTCAGTGAATAATTTTTTTAAGTTTTCCTCGTCGTGTAAAAGTCGTATCCACACAGAAGCAACATTCAGCTACTGTTTATCTGCTTATTCTTGATTAAGAGCTCTTTGCACAGCACTGTAGAAATATCGCACCAAGTTAATTTGCCAGGTGCTAGTTTTTTTAAATGTTTTCTAGAAGAGCACTGAAGTAACGCATTGTTTTGCTTTGTCTCTTGTAGCGGGAACCGGTTCCGCACAGAATTTATGCTCATTTTCTGCCCCTGTCGCCTGCGTAACGATCCCACAAACAAGCTGCACGTGCAGAAGCCAACGTCATGGAGCCCCGAGTCACCACAGAAACCTATCTCCACTGTCGTCGTATCGAACTCGGCCTCATCTGTGTACAAGCTGGACGTGTAGCCGTAAACGAAAGTCGGACAAGTTATCCACATTCTCATCAGTCGGAATGCCTACACCTATTAGCTAATTTCCCCTCCCTTAAAGTTTTTAGCTACGATTCCAAAGTTGTTCTGACACCTTATGGATACTTAAGGTATTAGAAATCGTCTTTAAAGTGGTCTTGGAAATTAAAATCGGATTAAAATGAAAAAGTAGATTCTTGGTGAGGCTGGCCAGCCTATACCTATAAACCTGTACACACATAGATACGTGTACATTAACCATGAATTCATACATACATACATGCACGTGTACGTATGTGTGGGCACACATTAAAACAGACGGACACAATTTCAACGCAGCTTTATATTTGCTTTAAATTTAGAAATCGCGAGACAGGATCTATGCGTAATTCGAAATTTGTCACCTACCCACCTGTCCTGGTGGAAGCGTATATCCTTCACCCTAAAAGCAATAAAAGAATAAAGCAACGCGAGTTTTATTTTAATACTGTTTCAGTACTAATTTCTTCATTGGACGATGAAGTGTATGTAGCAAGACACGAATGTCTTACTATTGCAACGAATAGTCTATGCATTTTTCGTTTTTTTTTCTCACTTGACACTGAGGATACCAGATCTAGGAAAGTTTTTGACAATCAGGAAAACAGAAACAATAGAGTAAGGATGCCCTGATTGAGTTTGAATGGACACGTGATATAAGAGCTTTTGAAACTTTAATGCATAATTCGGCAGTAGGGCACTCTGGGGGAAAATACAATAAAAGCATAGGCCAGTCAAGCAGGAAACCCAAATATAATTTGTTCTACTGTTACTCGGAAATCAAACCTATATGTTCTTGCTGTTAACAAATTCCATGTGTTTTATAAAATGTAAAAGGTTGGAGGTTCTCAAGATATTATTTTCAGGTTGTATAAAGTCGTTATGTTCCTGTTCTAGACTTCTTGAAGTAATCTTGTTATCTGCTTTATCAATTTATGTTCAAAGAATAGCAATGGCACTGCACAAGGTAAGAGTTTTAATCAGTTCACAACGAAAGTACACCTTTCAGGGAAATGGTTTGATCTTACCACCATCTATAAAACTCTTTAAACAGTACTCAGCGATGCAAACTGTGTCTGTTTAATAGTGAGTCCGACACATTTCCGAAAAGCGGTAGAGGATGGTAGAGAAAAGCTTTAGCAATTTCATGAACTTTACGAAGACAAAGAACTTTAATTAGCTTCAAGATTCTCCAAAAGCCCCTCCACACACACACACACCCTTCCTGAAGCACTTTTTTAATGTTTATAGTTAAATTTTTATTATTTATTATTTATTTTATTTTTGCTGTGAAATGTCATGAGATTTGAACTTCAGATTCAAAGCAAGCAATGTTTTGCCATTGTATGTTTATTGTCTGATTCTCTCTAACACCTGCATGTCAACAAATAAGTTAGACTGTGATGCTGTATTTTCTAATCAAAGAAATAGCATCTTCTGATAAGCCCAGAAAACAGAAGGGCAGAGTCCAACTAATTTGTACAGCTTTATAAACGTACAGTTTTGTGTTATACTTAGTGTAGTGTGTCCAAAGATACTGGAAACGTCCTCGGGTTTCACACCTGCAACTAATTTTCACAACGATCTGCAAAATAGATGAAAGATTTAAAAGCTTCTTATCAGGTACAGGTGATGTTGTGAACACCGCACCATTAACTTGTCCACTAAGAAACGAAAGTTGTTATTTTAAAATTAATTGTACCTGGTAGATCTTTTCAGGGACTGACTTAGGGGAGAGCTCTTTATACATGGCAGTTTTCACGTTTTAGGGCTTAAGTAAGCCGCAGTACAACTTAATATTTTGCAGGCGTCTGACTTACTGATCGCAGTGAATGGATTTCTTTGGCATTCAAATATTTTCTCTTATTGAAGCATAATAATTTTGACCCCGCCCCTCCCCCCCCAAAAAAAAAACTCCTGAAAATGTCATAGAAACATTAATACTAGTGGTACTGGAATAGCATGGTCTTGTTTATTTATGTTTGGAGAGTCAACGAAATGCGGTTTTGCAGTGGACAACCCAACTCGGTAAGATGGACGAGTCATCTCAGTGAGGTGGACGAGTTATCTCAGTGAGGTGGACGAGTCATCTCAGTGATGTGGACGAGTCGTCTCAGTGAGGTGGACGAGTCATCTCAGTGAGGTGGACGAGTTATCTCAGTGAGGTGGACGAGTCATCTCAGTGAGGTGGACGAGTCATCTCAGTGAGGTGGACGAGTCATCTCAGTGAGGTGGACGAGTTATCTCAGTGAGGTGGACGAGTCATCTCAGTGAGGTGGACGAGTTATCTCAGTGAGGTGGACGAGTCATCTCAGTGAGGTGGACGAGTCATCTCAGTGAGGTGGACGAGTTATCTCAGTGATCTGGACGAGTCAAGCGGTATTCCAAACGATGGCCCACCTGACTTCGGTATTTTGTAGCGTGTACTCCGCGCGTGCGTGTATGCAGAACATATGAGCGCCGTGCATTTTATACACGATTTTGAAAGCGTTTTCTCCATTCTTTGCATAAGCGCACAGTTCTCGCCCATAAATACTTGGATATATAGTACCTTTTCATATTTTAAAACCTGTTGGTTACCATAATCATAAACTGTCTTCAAGGCTGTTAATCAGTCCCATACGGTAGAGGTAACCAACAGGTAATCAAGTCTGTGAAGTTCATAGTTTATGGGTTCAAAGTTTATGGGTTCAAAGTTTATGGGTTCAAAGTTTGAAGTTCATAGTTTATGGGTTCAAAATTTGAGGTTCATAGTTTATGGGTTCAAACTTTGTCTTCAGTTCACATATTTTCTTTGTGCCAACTGCGGGCTGCTTGCTATAGCTTTCGGAGCAAACTCGGCATGAAACCACAGACAAGGAGATGTTATCTAGGAAAGCATCCGCTAGGATTAATTACGCCAAAATGGTTTATTTTCTTCCTGATTAATACATACAGATAAAATTTAAAAATTGACCTGTTGAGTCATCCATCGATTTATCTCGTCGTTCCCGACTTAATAACTTTATCCCAACCCCACCAATAGGCACCTGCCTTTAGGCGTAACGTCATCAATGATAAACGATTTCAATAAAGGCGATAAGAGCATGAAATGGCGGGAGGGAAATTGGCATTATCAAAAAATTTTTGCGAGTGCCTCAGAGTGTGAGTAAAAACTGTCTGCAGCAGCAGTTGGAACGGCTTGGATTTTTCCACTGGCCTGAAATGGCCTGTATGGGCAGTCGTCACGCAGACTGCCTCGGTGGTCTAGCAGTTAATCCGTCCGCTTCTGAGGCGGGAGGTCGGTGGTTCGTGCCCAGGCCGAGTCATACCTAAGATTTAAAATCTACCAATCTAGTAGCTGCTCTGCCAGGCCTTCTAGGGAATAGCTCTAGGACTGGTTGGCCCGGTGTCAGTATAATGTGACTGGGTGGGACTGAATTAAGCCTGTATTGCGACAGCATCCCCACGTGTGGCAGCACGTTAACTTGTCCCAAGCAACACCGTCCTGATACGCACCTCCTTTATGACTGGACGTTAAATAATAACCAGCCAACCAACCAAACAACCTACCAAGCATGGCCATGTTCAGCGAACTACGACTCGCATTCGTCCAGTTAAGAAATGCCTTTAATTTGCACATAAAATACACAGGTTTCGCGACGGTTTGTATACCACGAGGTCCCATGCGATCCACCCGTGGCATTGTGTTGATAGAGACCTTCATGTCATGATAGAACTACTTTCTCTTGGCTCCCCTACCCCCACCACCACCTTAACTAAAGGTCGGGGAATGTGTGCACAAAGTGGCGCGTGGGTATATGTGTGTACCTTTGTGTGTTTACATGAAGGCATAAGCTAGATTTTCAAATTATATCATACAATTAACATTGAAACGTTGCTGAAACTGAGCTGAAAATGTGTTACAGTCTTTCTGAAGTATAGGGCACCTGTTCATTTCACAGAATTGTGTAGTACTTCAGTCTGTCTAAATTGTGATCTAATCACAGATTACAGCTATGCTTGCTTAATTTCTTTTTATGCGCTTTTTTAATGTTAGCGGGCGCGCTGGCGTCTGTCTGTTTGAGTGTGTCCGCCCATACGTGCCCGTGTGCATATGTGCATATGTGTATGATTTACAGTTCGATTGTATTTTAGTGCTGTGCGTTATGTGAAACTATTGCTGAATGCCTTGGATTTTCATAACTTTGAAAAGAAAAGAAAACGTTCAGCTGTTCATCTTCTTCAAACCCAAAGTCGCGTTTAATACATGGCGTGCTTACGTCTTAGTTCAGTTACGTTCCGGTTGCACAGAAATGGTCAGCCCAAGTCATGATTCACAATTATTTGGTTTATACCTGTTCTAACCAGACGGACGTGTCTTAGTGTTAGATCGCACATTCGGCCTGTTAAGAAAGGCCGTATGGGCATAATCTAGCTCTGCTCGCCATAACGGTACATTTTTTTTCATTTCCTGCTTTTTACGTGAAGATGAAACCCATTTGAAAGCAAATGATTCCTCGTACTTATGGAAATGGTTAATAACTCTTTAATATTTTGTTCGGTCGTCAGATAATTTTTAAAAATTTCTTTTGCACCAAGATACGAATTAAAAGACTTCAAGTTACAGTATGCTGTTCGGTGTTATTTGGTGTGCAAGGGTCTTCAACCATAAACTTTTCAACTTCAGTCACTGATCACACATTATATATGGAAGCGATCTCATTCTAGTTTAAGATAAGTCTGTCCAAACGTCATTCTAAAGACGGCTGGGCATATCTGAATCTGTCAAAAATATTTTATGCTATTAAGAGGATCGGTTCTAGATGTTATTCGGTCAAAAGGGCGACCCTGTTTTAAGCAGCCCTCAGTACGAACAAACATATAAAGTGCTGACAATTCAAGTTGCCTGTTATCTCTTATTTGCCTGTCTTCTCTTCGTGCAGCAAGATTTTCCATAAGTACTTTCCACTCCGGGTCAAAGCGACTCGGCCAGCCTGTGTTGTTGGCATCTCCACCCACCCGAATGGAATTTACACACGTGCACCTGCTGCACGTGGCTGCTGGTTTAGCTAAGTTTTGTTCTTTAACTCGCTCTCTGTCCCCTTCAAGTGTAGCTCTAAAGACAAACTGCCTCACAGTTATCCTATAAATTATTGAAAGTATGTCTTCATCACAAAGCTTTCGTTGCAGCGTCTCCAAGCGCCTGGATAAACACAGACTTACCACCGACCCACACTGGCAAAGGATCGGCGGCAAGGGGCGTCACTGCAAACAGGTATTAATGCCCTTGGCAACAGCTGATAAAATCAAAAAGATAACTTTACCTGGATAGCGACAGCTTAGCTTGTTGTCATTAGACCCGGCGACACATTAGGTGCATTCAGGGTCACTCCGGAAAGAAAAATAGAGGTGTTATACCTTTATTAAAATTGGATTAGGCCTTGATATTTTTTGCAACCGATGGCGAGGTATTTTTAGGAGTAGCCAGCTATATACAGCTCCTCCCGCCACAGAACTCCGGCCCTCACGTCAGACGAGGAAGCGTTGCATTTTGCAGTCCCTTCAAGACTGTAGTATGGCCACTTATGCGTCATTCTCTTTGCTTCTCTGGACCCTGGGAGTGACTGCTGCTGTTGTTTTGGCGTCGGTCATCCCACATTTTGACGACAACGGCGATGCTGTTGCACGCGAGGCGCGAGCAGGTGAGTTTTAAAGCGTGGAGACGTTCAGGGACATGTGACTGAGATGGCATAATTCAAGAATGGCAATAACAAATAATTCAGGAATGACGACAACAAATAATTCAAGAATATTAGGGGGTGCATCATGATGTCGGTTGATAATCCGAAATTGTCGACAAATAATAGGCCAGTGGCCTGAATCTGTCGACTGATAACTGGCCGATGATCTTAAATTCTCGGCTGCTTGGGCGTAGTTTAGTCGCCTATTAAACCTGTTGGTCTAAATTTACACGTTTTCCGGACTAAATTTTCCTTAGGAGCCGTGGAATGGACTTTTTACGCTATTCCATTCTTACGCCTGGACTAAGAGCTTACGCCAAAACCATGCAACTGGCCCCTGATAAACTTTATACATAAAGAAAGATTTTCCTATTCCTAGATTGCCGCTCTGCTCCTTGTCCACTCCTAAGTACTCATTTGACTGTAACATCCTCTATCTTAATGTATAGTTAGTGATTTTGATATTTTCCCCTGCCCTTCGTGTTTATCTTCTAAACAATTGATTTTGTTCAACAGCCCGCCATCCACTTTTTGTTCTTTTCTTATGAATCTTACAGGTGACCAATATTTTTAAGCTTCAACCTGTTTTGTGGCATCTGAATGCAATGTGTAAAAAAGTTATAGGAGATAAAGATGAAAACAATCAGCTCCCATGTGATAACCTGAACTGACACTACTGAGTGAAATGACAGAAACATGTAGACCAAAATGGAAGCTGACGTGTAGATAGTTACGACGTCAGAAACAGAAGAGACATAGGTTAGCATGTGAGAAAAAATATTAAAGCATCTTTGCAATATTCATATTGTGTATGCCGCGTCGTTAAAGCCCTAAGCTTGTTCATGTGTAAAGCCTTTGACAGAAAATCACTTTTACCCTGCATGGTTCTTCTCGTTTTAAAACAATCCGTAGCGTTGTTTTGCATTACAAAGAGACATCAGCATATGCTCTTTCGATTTCCTATAGCAAAATATGTTTGTTTTTGAACAATCTACAGCTGCCTGTCACGTGGATGGAAGGTCGATTGCTGACGGTGAAAACTTCACACGCTTTCAGACGGGCCCTTGCGTTGTGTACAAATGTAGCGCAGGCGAGATCCTACCTTTGGAATACGGTGAGTGTTTGCAAACAGAAAGTAATGATTCCGTGCTCGGATTACTAAAGGTGGGACGTTTGAGGGACATGGACATAACTGTTTTCAGTGTATTAATGTTCAGATCGAATTTCTGTGGAGATATTGATTACCCCGATAAGCAGTTCGGCTATATTTGAATGTACTGCTTAACTTTAAAAAAAACCAGCTCTTGTGTACAAAGGATCGGTTAAGCTTTATCTGAGACCACTAATTGTATATTACTTTTAAATGGCGAGAGTAAAACGTGTTGCTTTATTCTCGAAAAAAGGAAATTCTTCAACAACGCACCAAAGGAATAAGGTTTTATTTTCGGAAGGATCCCATGTGTCGGCTCATCCTTTTTCGTTGATATTTCTGCGCATGTTCAGTCCTGAATACACTAACATATTACGGAGATACGTCAGAAAAAGACAGAAATACAAGAAGCAAGACAATTGGTTAAAGACTAAAGGAAGGAACGAAATAGACGGAAACGTGGAAGCGGAGTCTTGGGGAAGTGAGGAAGAGAGGCGGAGCGGGTGTTGAGAAGAGGGAAAGATAATGTCGGAAGTGACGGTCTTTAAAACGTGATGAGGGGTGGAGAATGACGTAAGGAAAAGCTAGAAAACTCAAGAATAAACAGTAAGGGAGATCTTGGACGAGAGGCACATAGGGATGAGGAGATGAGAGATCGAGAGAAGTGGTTTGGGAATGAGGAACGGTCAATGCATGCACTCAACTAACGTATTCCACAGCGAGTAACTGAAACTACTGCCACACATCTAATAACAGGGTGTTTGAGGAGCGACCATTGCCACCCGCTAGGAGACAAGTACACACTGGGATGTCTCGAACGCACTTGCAGTGTCACCAACGGCCGATTTGACTACATACTCTCAAAGGAAGGTGAGTAGAGATTGCATTTCCATCATTTCGTTTGAAAGTAACCAATTCAAAACGTAATGTACAGATCTGGAATTTATCTTTGTTATGCGTCCAGTATGGGTACAAGAAGGTGACGTACCCTTCACCCACGCAACAGTTCCCAAACGAGACGCGCGGAATAGGCAGCTGGCCAATCAGAAACGAGAGAAAGTGAACGCTGAGCTGTAATGGCTCGCTTCAAACAAAGTAGAGTTAGTCGATTGCATGGATGAGTGGGAACACCAGGCAGGCCGAGGACAGATCGCGCTAGATTGAAAGGTAGACACTATCCTAACTCAGGTATTAACCGGGCCATTGGAAATTCCTTGACTCGATACATATCTGGACAAGATAGTAGAAAAGCTTTTTATTCTGTTGCAGCTCTGTGAGACGCTAGACCGCCTGGGGAGGGTTAATGATATGGGTATAATGTGGTGTGTCAGAGAATAGATGGAATGTTAAATGTAATAATTCTACGACTGAAGTGATCATCATCCTCAACACCCTAGTTCTCCTCCCTATTGTTATGTTTTCTCTTATGTTGTGCGTATATTTGGTTGGCACTTTATTTTACGCAAACTGTTTCTTTGTTCATTTACTGTATGTTGTGGTATTGTTCTGTCGTAAGTCTAGGGGAATTATTTTGTGACTTCGATGAATAGTCTACTCGTTAACCAGAACTACGACAACATAAATACGTGCCAAGAAGGGGGAAGCTAACATAATGTGATCGCTGCCTGATTTTGTGTAAATCTCCAAAACGTGAAGGCTCAAGCCCCCACCCCTTCACTTGCACACGCACGACTCAATGAAAAGAGGGCAGCGATAAAATACTTCACTGTTTATTCTACAGTTACAACGTATAATGCTCCACTGAACGACTACTAACACATATAGATTATAGAAGAACCCCTTTCATCTCACTCTCATGCTCTCATCACAGCGACATGCTGGAACACTTATTTTGTTACCGAAAGAGAACGCATTTTACATTGATCTAGAACGCTATAGGTGTGTTGGTGCCAAACAAGTGTAAAAAAGTGTTCTGGTTCGAAAGTGTTCAAATGGCCGGAAATGTATAGATGGTGTTCTGATAATGTTCCAAATGTGTGGCAGCAGCAAGTATTCAGTAAAGCAGGGGCATGCTAAGAACACTTAGAATACATGTAACACACACCTTACATACTATTTACACACAACGCAAACTGCTTACACGTAGTATTTAAAATATTTGGAGTGTAATGTTGAACTGTATTTGCGGACGTTGGCTAACCCCGAACATTGATATCCTACCCTGCTTAGCTTGAAGTACGGTACCGATCCTTCTCCTTGTTTGACAGGTTGTCAGGCACCTGAACAAAACACCTGCATCAATGTTGGTGACACCTGGCAAAAAGCCTGCGCAGTCTACAAGTGTTACCGCACTGCGCAGTCCGAGTTCTCTGCCTTCTACCACCTGGACCAGATATCCTGGGGTGAGATCTTGACATCCATTCCATGCAGCGCGGAGCAGTCAAGCTTTTGCAGATTTATTTTGTAGGCAGGCTTTCACGCATGCTAGGTCTGCCACAGTAATAACATTAATAGGGGCCGAGTCACACGTGGCATTGGTTTCAAGAAACGACAACCCCAACAAAGTACTGGCAGCGCTAGACACAACCGTATGCTGACGTATGCAATCAAGGGAGCCTATCGTACCCATACACGTAGCAAAGAGAGAGTCAAGATAAGGAATCTTCCAATCAGTCAAAAAGCTCACGCGGAGTAACTTTTCACTCACTGGTTTTCTCGGCGTCTTTCAACTGAAGTGGGCGACAGACATGTAACAGACGGCTAGATGAGTTCTTTGCCATTGTCTTAATTAAACTTGGTCCAATGTGACCAAGTAAGAGCGGCACTGGAGGTCATAGAGTTTTTAACAATTTTTTTTAAAAAGCTAGAAGCCCTCGGGGTCGGGCCTTTTAGCTTTGACAAACCACACAGTTAGAAAACATAAATTTACAAGGCTAATGTAGTAAACTGTAAACATTTTAAAATAAAAAATATACAGCCCTGCAGGGATGCTCCCAGTGATGTGCACGTTACTTGGTTACATTATTGGTCCCTTACCTGTGGCAGGATGTCCGCTGAATAACAGTTGCGTGCCAGAGAACCACACCATCACGCAGGACTGTCGCATAGAGCAGTGTCAGCGCCACTCTAATGCCATCGGTTTTTATACGTTGAAGATGGGTATGGTCTGTCTGTCTGTCTGTCTGTCTGTCTGTCTGTCTGTCTGTCTGTCTGTCTGTCTGTCTGTCTGTCTGTCTGTCTGTCTGTCTGTCTGTCTGTCTGTCTCGTCGATATTTTAACTACACACTCGCAGCAAAGCCAACCTAGCAAGATTTCTTTTTTCTTTTCTTTTTTCTTTCTATCTATTGAACTCTTTTATTCTCCCTTACTGACTGAGTCTTCCTGCTTCCCGCTTCCCGTCTCCCTTCTCATTCTCAACATTTATCACTTACATTTTTTGTGTGCTCAGTATGGTGTCTTTTGACGTCTGATTCTTCATCTATAAACAAGGAAATGTTCCTTGAAAGTCTGAATTGGCTGCTTGGGCAGTGATTGCTTATTGATATGCTTACAACTATTGTTTCCTTCTTTGTTTTTATTTCCTTCCTTTTGTTCTTCTAATGTCAGTTATAATGATATTGGCGATCGAGAAGAAGATTTTATAATGATGACCAGTTTTCATCCAAACTACTGCACTCAAAAGGTTCTTTTCCACGTCAGTTCGCTTCAGTGCGTCTGTGTCACATGTCACCCCTAGGTTAGCCTATTCCCCCTTCCCTCTCTTGATATCTGGTAGGTGGGCGCTACGTCATAGCGTGGGTAGCTGCTCTGCGCCAGCCGAGGCTGGCCAGAACTGGTTTAAGCGAGAATAAGGTGGTTCCCGTGAACTCTGGGCGCGAGGGTGCACGCTACTTAAGCAGTGGAAAGCTTGAGTGAAAGGGGGACCAAAACACAAGCGGACACGTGTAGACCCACGGACCTCTGCCCCTCGCCATCTTAGCCAGGACGTCGGAAGAGCAAAGCCTCTAGTATTCACGCTAGATACACTGGGTGTATTTCGCCGATAAGTCAACGAGACAGACGAGTGAGTGACTTCTAGTTGTGCTAATTAGGACTGTGCTTGCCATAAACTATCTTAGAGTCTGGGACTCGGGTTGGTGGTTTTATCCTGCCCGAGACAGGAGACGTCATAGGCTAGTGGCCGGGCGAACGCCAAGAGGAGCTAGAGTGAAGTTTAGGGTCGTTGAACAGCTTCAGATCTGTGTATCGCGGTAAAGTAGTTGTTTCAGTAGTGACAAGAGTAGATGCTCTGTTGTCAGTTGCTCATTGAATCGATATAGAGCGGGATTATAGACCGTGTGGCAGTGTGATTTCCCTCTTGCTTCAGTTTGATTATCTGGATTGTCTGATTCCTCCCGGTATGACGTAATCAGGCAACGTCTTACCCTAGATACGAGCATGGTGATTCTCTGTAAATAATCTGTAGATATATTTGATGTTGTCAAGACAGTTAGTGTATGAAATATATGTTGAATAGCGGTTCGCTGCAGTTGTGTGTTTTACGAGGGTGGGGGCTCTTGAGCTAGTAGTTTGCCTGTGTGAGACTGAGCGAACGTGTCAGAGCATGACAATCTTTTCCCTCGGTAGATTTCTCTAGTTATTCACATTATTTCATAGCGTCGTCACCCTTTGGTGTAGAAACCATTGACCCGAGGCAGTAAAGGTTTTGGTGACGATTGCTCAATTAATTTTATATTTACAAGATCGCCATCAAAGTTAGTTCTGTAATTCTGGCTAGGTCGAGTCCCTTAGGTTAAGGTGCTGCCCTTCGTGACAGTCTGACTGTGATATAACGTAAATCTCCGTATCTGTGGTATAAGGTGAACATTTGTTTGTCTTTATATAATATAACGAACATTTGTTTGTCTTTATATAATATAACGTGAACATTTGTTTGTCTTTATATAATATAACGTGAACATTTGCGTGTCTTTCTGTGTGTCTGTGGCATAACGTGAACTTCTGAAGGTTGTCCTATAAACGGTCAATGCCTGGACCTCGGGCAGTCGACCGTCATAGACTGCACGACACTTACGTGTGGACGAGAGGACATCGAGGGTATACATTACCTGTCCATAAAGCCCACCAAGATCCGTAAGCATCCTTTAAGATCTTGTGTACTTAACTTCTGATCGTGTATACTTAACTTCTGTATCTTGTGCACTTAACTTCAGATCGTGTATACTTAACTTCTGTATCTTGTGTACTTAACTTCTGATCGTGTATACTTAACTTCAGATCGTGTATACTTAACCTCTGTATCTTGTGCACTTAACTTCTGTATCGTGTGTAGGCCTACTTAACTTCTGTATCGTGTGCAAATAACTTCTGTATCTTGTGCAATAGCCTTCAGATCGTGTGTACTTAACTCCTGTATCTTGTGCAATTAACTTCAAATCGTTTGTACTTCTGTATCTTGTGCAGTTAACCAGATCCAGGTTTTGCTGAAATAAGCGTACACATAGGTGCATTCGTTCTTTTGTGTGTGTGTGTGTGCGCGCGCGCGCGCGCGCGCGTGTGTGTGTGAATGAAAGAGAGTCATTCACTAAAGTTAATTATCTGTTGTGAAATTAACAAAACATTACTGTCCTGTTTTCCTTTCATCCAGGAAAACAGTTGTATAATTACACGTAGTCTGTTTGCTAAACATCTTTCGTGTGACATTGCATTAGATCGGTTTCCTGTAACAAGTTCAGACTCCTTCCCTGCTGGGGTTAATGTGCTTTCTTCCTCCAACACTACCTTGAGACAGTTTCAATATCCACTGTGTGGGACTGGCTGCTCTGTTTGCCAGAATGCCAGGATGCTGACAACCTGTGTCATGACAGCGGCACCTACTTTCCGATAGAGACCAACGGCAAGCGGATGAATTGCACGTGCGCTGTGCAGGAAGGGTTCATGGGCTCCTCCTATTCGTGCCATTCACAGTAGATACACAGTTTGCCAGAAGTAGGTGCACAGTTTGTCACAACCATGTACAGTTTACTGCAAGTAGATACACATCTTTAGACGTAGATAAATGTTTCGTCGTAAGAGTATAGTTAATTGTAAGTAGATATACACTTTGTCGTAATTACACGCAGCTTGTCGTGAGCAGATATACAGTTTTCCTAGGGACGTGGAGGCCCTAGTTTCCTGTATGTGTTGAACATTCTGAAGACTCCGAGGCCATATTCTCCTCTCGGCACGGGCTATCTTATCTTACTATAGCTCTCTGGGAGGTGGAAGGGCTCTCCTAACATTATCTAACCTACCTTCATTTTTATGGTGTTGGTAGGGGTTGGAGGTGGAATCTAAAGTACTCACCTTTTCAAATGAAGAAAACACTTCCTTGGTTACTTTCTATGATGCTACAAAAACAATTTGTTTACGGTGTAAAATCCATAGAAAGTCATTATACACAAATTGTCCTTGGTCTCCCTTCTCTGACTATGAACTAAATAATCACTATCTTAAGAAAATTGGGAATTTTGTTTTAAGCCAGTTTTCTAGTGAAAGACACAGAACCACATTCTGTTAGTAGCTGCTATAGCGACAATTAATATTTATATTTATGGAGATAGTGTGCTGTAGTGGGGTTATTCTTTGTTTGACAAAGTGTTTCGTCTTCTGTGTCCAGGGATCATGGATGCTGTCAGAAATGTCCCGACTACGACAACTTACATTGATGACAATGGCAAGCGCACGTGCAGTGTGCAATTCTTCAGCGATTCCACTTGAAACGACTCTTTATTGTGAAAGTCTGCATTCTCGCTGTTTCCGGTGTTCACGCGTATCGTCTTCTTGCAAAATTCAGTATCTGAAGGATTTGCAAATTCCTATTTTCCTATTGTTCATTTTGTTAATAATAAACATCTAGACAAAAATACGTACTTTGCGTTGCTGTTTTGAAATCGTAAGTGGTTGTTCCCAGTATGATAATAACAACAAGAAGGGAACATGTTAAGTGTGACTGCATGTCTCTGTGTGCACCTCTCTCCTCATCTAGTCATCAACAGTTACATCAGTCTCGGCAGGGAATCACTCACAGCACAAACACATAGCAAGTCATTTAGACAAGACTTGGGTCCGAGTTTTTTTCAACATGGCACGACAAGCTTTAGTAATTTTCATTGTTTATTGCTTTTTAAATTTAAATTTGATTGATCACTTGTTCTACATTGCAGTGTTTACAAAATGATGGCACAGGGGACTTCATCTTTCTGATATGCTCGAGGAGAAATGGATTGCTGCCCCGGAGGAGGTTGCAATCTTACCGTTTGTATCTCCGCCTCCACAAACCCAGTTCTGTCCCAATCTGTGCTTCGTCCCTCCCTCTGTCTACTGTCCTCGTCTATTCTCACCGACCCACTGACCCAGCCACCCACACTCGTACAGCATCCTCGCATGCTCGCACGCATGAGAGAGCTTAACACAGCCGATTGCCCGACCGCCCGGGGCAACCAAAACTCTGTGTTGCCCGACCGAGAAAGTGAAAATTTTCACGACTTTGTCTGTTACACTGACTCGCAGCTTGCGCCGGTTGGTGGCACGCCGAAGTTGCCACACACCCGGCCTTTAATATCTACAGCCACTAGCGGTAGATCGAGTTAAGAGTCGGCAAGTGAACAATTCGAGGCTGTGTTCAGCCCTGAGAGCTGAGAAGAAACCGCTGGTCAGTATTTTTTTGCATTTGTGCTGTCGCGAGTTATCTCCCCTCTGTCTTGGCGAGCATGTTGTGGGTTTCCATAGACTCACTCCCCTTACAAGGAAGGAAGCAAGGAAGGAGGGGGAAGGAGGGAGGGAAGGAAGCAAGGAAGGAGGGAGGGAAGCAAGCAAGGAAAAAATGAGAAAATACTGAACATTATAATACTCTTTTCAAGGGAGAACATCGACTGCTATCAAGATGTATGAATGCATTCATGCAAACCAATAAACATGCGCAAGTTCTATCCTAAAGCAAGAGGGGGGAAAAGCAAAACTATACACTGCCATAAAATACAAATATTTCTCCATGTCTTTCAATCCATATATTTCCCCTTCCCTAGATTCCCATCCCACAACAGCCCCACCCCCACCCCAGACACAGATGTATGCGCGCGCGCGCGCGCACACACACACACACACACACACACATATATATATACATATATACTTATATATACCCATACACACACTTAAATATGTATATATATCATAATCATGATGATCATCACCATCACCATCGTCATCATGAAACCAGAATGGACGCCATTCGAAATAAAGGGGAAACCACTACGTCAATCCTCTCAGTGAATTGGTCTGCTTATTGCCTCCCTTTAAAGTGCTTTCGGCTCTAACGTCTTTTCGCCGACTGACATTACCCAGACAAGCAACGATGATTCTACGACACGCAAAGAACTCTTTTGTAACATTGCCAAATCTAGCTTATATACGTAAGCGACAAAGCTAGAAAACAACAACAACAAAAATTCAGTGATCCAAACCCAGAGAGTTCAGTTCGTCTGCACATAGTCCGCTGTTCTGTGTAAACTCGGCTGCAGCGACTGACCCCTGTTAGTGATTAGTGCGCTGGGCTGGCTTGCATGAGCGTTCGTAACTGCTCTTCCTTTCATAGGAGTGGTCGTAAGGCCCATTCGAAAATAGATTTTTAACTACTTCGCTGAATAACTGTTGACGTTTAAACGAAATTTTTATCGTTCACGTAGAATGTCTTTCGTGCGTTGCCCGACTGTGATGGTGCACAGTTAGGCCTAATCACTCTAAGCCACATTATTCCTGCTTCGTTTTCGTTTTGAAAACTCGCTAGTCATTACGTTATAATACTTTTGCGAAGGTAACTGCTTGTTGCGTACTAATTTCCACGAACATCGCTTCTGCCACCAGGAAATTTTTTTCTGGAAGTCGTTCATGTGTCACGGGACTTTGGCGTAGCGAGCACCATGATCTGTGCCCCAGCTAGCCGTTAAAAATATAAGTGAACGCAATAACAATAAAGGTTTCGTTTACTGTTCAAAAGAACCCTGCTCATTTCTACTTTTCCAATATCCACGTAATTCTTTCTTTCTCTCTTCTCTCTCTCCCCTTTCTATCTTCTAATTTATTTATTTCTCCCCCCCCCCCACCCTCTCTGCAGATTCAAGACTAGCGAGAGGACTGGCTCGCTTGTAAAACAGATGAAGAACGAAACACAACAAAGGCGGCTCAGCAAGATTACAGCCTCTGATCTCCGAGTGAGAGCGACAGGAACGGGCAAAAACTGAAGTGAAGCCTTATACTTTGTCTTGGCGATGAAAGCCTACTGGTTTCACGAACTGGTTTGAAATCTTAGCAACAAACCCAAGGAAGAAATATTCCCACTCGTGGTTGATCTTAAAAGTGTTTGATGTGTAACGGAGTCCCTAAAAGATGGTGTCTCATACAAACTTTCTTATATCTTCTTCTGCTGTTTAGATTACAAATGACTTCGTCTCATTGTAAAGGCGCTTTAATGACATTTCTCTCCCGCACACCGGGGCTGTTCAAAAGTCCATTCGTGTGTTTAAGCGTACGTGTTCCGAGTCCCTGACTCCCTTCTTTTCCAAGTATTCATCCTTCCTTCTCCATTTCTATAATTCTCCCTTCACCCTAGCCCGTTATATCTGCATCTTTTGAGGGTATTTTGTTAAACTTCTTAGATCTAATTTTATTGACTTCATGTTCTCCATTTCTCTCACAAACACTGCCATGTTGGTACTTCGAAAATTGAAACACAATGCAGTCTTTGATATGTGCGTGCTTAGTTCTGTTTTTATGTACCTGGATAAACGGAAATAAACCTGTTTAAATCAAGCTAATTCACACCCTACTGCATGCTGTGCACCAACCTCACACCCTCTCCACCTCCCCCAACACAAACACACAGCTTCTGCACGCGCGCATCTCGATACCTGTGTTAAGATCAGTCAGACATGACGGCGCTTCTCTCCTTCCCCCTCTCACCCTCCAGTACCTGACCATCTGTCGGCCACGCGACACGGCCGGCGCGTGCTGGCGGCGTGAATGGGCATTCTCCATCCAGCGCTAGACGTCCGTCCTTAGCTCTGTACAATGGCCCGTGGCCAGGGCAAGCCTTGTACTCATCAGCGCGCGCTCTTTTTCTTTCTTTTTCTCTCGTTCTCTCCATCTCTCCGCTCTCGTAATCAGCCTTTCTTTCTCTTTCTCCTCCCCCCCCCCCAATCCCGTGCTCGCTTGCGTGTGTATGAGTCAATCGATCTGAAGATTTATAACGCGCGAGAACACAATAATATGCGCATTTCGCGCAGACGAGACAAACACAAAATGTCTGTACATAAAAAAACAAAACAGAAAAGGGACACATAAGACCTCGTCGGACATCATAAACCAACCGACGGGCCCACGCTAACCAAATAGGTCAAGAGACATAGGACACATCAACCGTCCGTCCCGAGATAGAACAGATGTAAAAGACAGTATTATATTAGGATGATAAAGTAGATTTAGAGATGATGCAGACAGGCACTTGCAACATGAGTAGAAGTACTTGCAGAAGAGCTGTTTTTAAGGCTCGTTTGAAAACTTGCCGTGATGAACTTTGAATGTTGACGGAAAGTGAATTCCTTTGGGTGGACGGCGAGAAGGTGAACACGCACTGTCCGTAGGTTTTTGTTCTGATGCAAGGTATTGAAAGAATGCGATCACCAGAGGAGGAGCGGAGATGTCTTGCTGGAGGGTAAATCGTGCGAAGTTCGGAGAGGTATACGGGGCACGCACCCACGAAAAATTAAAACAGAGAGTAGACAACTAGTAATGAATGAGAGACTGTATGAGGGAGGGGGGGGGG
>SMGT01015886.1:0-29914 GCA_004794575.1 Lanistes nyassanus | reverse complement strand
ACGAACGAACCAACCAACCAACGAACGAACGAACGAACGAACGAACGAACGAACGAACGAACGAACGAACCAACCAACCAACCAACCAACCAACCAACCAACCAACCAACCAACCAACCAACCAACCAACCAACCAACCAACCAACCAACCAACCAACCAACCAACCACGGCAAGATATAGAAGATGAGTGGGTCTCCTTAGGCTTAGATTTTTTTAATCGCGCGAAAATGCACGAGACTGCACGAGACTGTACGAGACTGCACGAGACTGCACGAGACTGCACGAGACTGCACGAGACTGCACGAGACTGCACGAGACTGCACGAGAAGAACGAAGTCTATGTGAAGCTAGTGAGGATCGTCGACAGACATGACAGTTTATTATGTGAGAGATTATAAAGCTCTCAGGTCAGGTGCACAGTGGCACAGCATTTTCGAACTTTTCTGTTTTTTACTTCAATTTTGTCAGGTGACGGATCCACAAAGAAGGACTGATGTTATGTGTCTCATGCTATTACGTCCCTGCGATAAATCCACGTACCGGAACAGATGCCTGAGACCGTTTCCAGTGTTTGATGGGTGCTAACGTATTTTGTTGACTGTTTCAGACACAGGCGGCAGATTTCATTGCGTTCTCCATTTGTTTACTCCTCCCCTTCTCTCTTGCACTCTCCCTCATTCCCCCCTCCCCTAGGTTTCTTGGACTTGTGTGGGTGTAGGTGCGCGTGTTTCTCCCCATGTGTACATGTGTTTAGGACAGGCAGAGAAAGGAAGAGTGGTGGACAGGAAGAAAGAGGGAGATAGAGCCACAAAAATAAAGATCAATTTAGACCATTAGATACACCATTAATATATGCCGTTCAGTTATTTTACTGTTCAGACGCATTTCTCTAATATGGACCCAGTTTTGTACGCAGGGACTTCAAGACTCCATCCCTATAAATAGATTCACGACCCCCAAAGCTTCTGAGAATTGTAGCCACGTTATTTTGTGGCATATTAAAAGTTTCTTTTTTCCATCAAATTAAAAGAAGAATTCACTGTTATTATAGGATGACGGGGGTGGGGGGAGATGGGTGTTGGTGAGGTCAGGGTTCAGACAGGACTTAACACTTTATAACCATTTCATACTAGAAATACAAGCCAACCGTCTGAACACAGCTCAACATTGCCTGCTTGATGTTTAGAGGTAACTACCAGAAATAAAACTGTTACCAAAATTACCACTGGTGTCGTTTTACTTGGCGGTTTGTGTGTGCATGTGTTACCACTGGTGTCGTTTTACTTGGCGGTTTGTGTGTGCATGTGTTACCACTGGTGTCATTTTACTTGGCGGTTTATGTGTGCATGTGTATGTAGGAGTTCGCCACAACCACTTTAACAGCGGGAAAAATGAGAACATTCGTCACGCTTGTTTCTTTTTCTCGCGATTCTCTCTTTGGCGTCTGACTTTTGTTTCAAAAAGTAAAAAGTATTCCATCTGCAGTTCTTTATTGCTTCGCACGCTATTTTTGAAATGGGCTGCATATAAAAAGAAGTTATTTCTGTTGCTGTAAAACCTGATGAAAAAAACGTGAATTTAATTTAAACAAAAGATTCTATGGTTTCTTTTTGACTTCCCGTTTTAAGCCGCTGTATAAAATACTCAGTGTAATTTAACGTTGACAAGAAAGCTTCGCCTAACGGACTAGCTGGGTAATTTTTTAGGGAGGGGGTTGGTGGCATGGTGTACTTCGTACAAGTTGGTTTTTATTATTTTTTTTTCTGTTGCGTTGATTCATCAACTGTCAAGATATCTCCAGCGATTTGCGAAAACAAGTTGGCGAAAGCAAACAAGCAAACAAACAAACACAAAATACTTTTTCTTAGACTTCGTGTTTTGAATATTTGCAACATTTTACAGTCAGTTTCAGGCCCACCAATCTTTTTCAAAGCACAGCAGTCTCAAACATGAGGCCTGCACGTTGTTACGTATCATACCACACTGCTATCTCGGTGCACAGTATACACAAATGCGTCTTTTGACTAGAAGATAGTGTGTGTGATCACGCAGCTTGTACGTCACGTGTTTCACTGTGTTTCCATTTCGAAATGGTAGCTGTATCCTTACTCGTTTTTTTCTTCGCCCACAGAAAAAAGACTCTATCATAATGCTATCCACGGTTCCTCTGTTCCCGCAATTCATAGCTGTCGATGAAATTCTCTGGTGAAACATCACGTAAGCTGGTTTCTAGCTGGTAAAAGCATTATTATTCAAAGACTGCATAGTTTAAAACGCTGTTTGACGTCATATAGTGCAGTGTATTACCGGCTACAGAAACAATCCTTAGAAGGAGCGTCTGAACGCCCTGCGCCCTTCGCTGAACGATTGATTTTTGCTACACATTAGCGATAATGGCCTGGAATCAAGAGCAACCCTCCGGTCTTTGAATTAACCAAGGCCATCTTCTCTCCTACACTTGAATGCGTCATCTCCAGAATGGAACGTCAGTGATCGATCAGTGAAACACTAGAGAAGAGAGAAGGCCACCTTTAAAAATTTTATTTATTCGCACTAAGCTGGAAAAAGCCATTGCAGCTTTATCAACCAAAACCCGTTTCATGTACTCAGGCACTGCCCGTTAACGTCAACACAAATATGTTTCAAATATGAAACGAAAATTACTTTATCAACTTTATTCACCAGCAGGGAGCAAAAACGTATTCGAACTGACAGTTATGGCTGGTATCGGACTGCGGTTCATTGGAGTGGTTTCCCCAGACACCCATAGAGTGACGCTTGATTTTTTAAGGGGGTAGGGGGACGCACTTTTCTTGACACTGTCGAGCAAAGTCCTGTTTCGATGTGGCAAGAGAAAGAAAATGTTGTTCAAATGTGAAAGAGTCTAAATCTGTGAGTTTATATTACTCTTGAGGAAAGGTACAGCCAGCACTATACGTATGCACACACTATTTTGTGGAAGGCTTCTTGGAACCTTTATCGACGAAACAACTTCTGCAGGCGAGATTTACAGCTGGAAGGTAGCGATCCGCAAGGGATCGGCTTGATGGATGAATCCGCAAACAGTTCCGCTTCATTTGAAGAACGATCTTTTTTAAAGAATTATTTTAGGTCCCATTTACATTTTTTGTGTTTCTGCTGATGACCTGTTGTCTGGGCAATGAAGAACTGATAACTGCAATCTTAATATATGCTTTTCCACATTTAAGACAGATACACGCGCGGTTCCTCTTTGCATAAATGCACAGATTCGAATTCCTGCAGTGTTTGCTTTTAGCACATATCCACCTTGCCAGAAACGGATCGGTAAACGAATTAATTAAAGCTAGCCTGACTCGTCGTGGGACAAGCACGGGGTCTGAATAGAAACCCTCACCAACCAAACATTGGCAAATCCCACCTAGTGACTCAGACACGCCAGCTACTGAAGACCAGGGGGGTGTACATACAGGCGAGAGTCCGCGGCACTATGGACGTCACGGCTTGATGGCCAGCGCGAACAAAACGAAATGACCGCTGCCCTGGACAGTCTAAAGGGCAAGGTCAAAAGCTCACTAGCGCCCGACAGTGATGAACGGGTTCACGCGACAAAAACTGATTACCGCCAGCACGCCAGAAGATTACTTTTTGAACCCCACTCTTCAACCCCCACCTCTACTGTCCTGCCTTTTTCTTTCTTTAAGCGGTACCAGGACTTCAGTTTGTTTAATTTTGTCTTCTCGGTGAAAGCAGCTTTCACGTTCGGCAGCTCCTGAGACCTGCCTGTCCTGTTCAGATGACTAATGTCGGAAACGAGATATACCCTCGCGTTGATGTCACACACCTCTTGTGACGTACCACAAACACCCGTGAACGTAACGCAACGGAAATGATGGAACGCCCTGCCAGTGACGTCGACCCTATGCTGTCAGAACGCTTCAGTGATCTGTAGCTTCTTTGTCTTTAGACAGTCTTCAGACTTTGAACAGTATGAAACCACGAGAAAAGGCTTTTGGCAAAAGGGATTGTCCATATTGTGCATCATCTCAAAACATGACAGCGATCACAAAACTTTGACGCAAGACATAAATTGAGCATGATGTTATGTCGATGACATTTTCCGAATGTTTTCTTAAATGTTAATATTGCTGAAAACCTAAGACAGCCAATACAGCGATATGGTTGTAGCAGAGCACAAAATAAGCTGATGAGTAAAACTGGCTGTTGCTTATGGCCTATTCATTTATTGCCCACGCATGAAAAGATACACAAACAAACACGCTTGCGCGAACTCGAAAACCTTCACATTTCCGATTGAGAAATACATGCATGCAGCTGCAGGCGCCGCACGTGTTCAAACTCTTATCTACCCTCCCGAGCCTAATCTGGTGGATTACGGCGAGAATGTATGGTAGGATTTTCTCCCTTACACCAGTTTTGTTCCCGTTCCCTGATTAGGACCAGGACCAAATTAATGACAGCCGAGGGAAGGAGGGGAATGGTCAAAGGGACTTTGAGCAGAAGAGCAGTAATCTTCGGCACATTATCGGCAGCGACGTCATACCCCCCCCCACACTCCCTGGGTTTGTTGAATGGGCGCTTGTATCTCTTATCCTCAAGCAAAGGTCCACGTAAAATACATCAGGCAAACGGGGCTTTCGCAGAGCCTATGGCGGGAAGTGCAGACACGATTGCTCATGAAGGCCAATCCAGGACGTAACAGAGGCTACTGTCTCTCTACTGTCTCTCTACTGTCTCTATTTTTTTCTCTGTCTGTCTGCCGCTGTTGCTGTCTCAATAGTGTGTTTGATGTATAACAGTTGTCTAGCACCGAACTTATTAATGTACAGAAAAATCTGATTTTTGTCGACGTCAGAATTTTAGACGTGTGTTAAAGAAGGAGTACAGTCGAGAGTTGGAACAACATGGTCCATACAAGAGCAATGTACAGTTTCTGACAAGGTCTATTGCATCAACAGAGCACAGCAAGCTGACGTTTGTCTTCTCACACAGACACTGGACTGGAATTAACATCTCTGTATGGAGACGAAGTTTGCTTCCCATCGTTCACACTACACTGTGTCTAAGAGGACACGAAAAGCCGAACCAGCGGCACGTGATAAATGGGGAATGAGGTGTTCGAGGATTTCCAAGAATTTTTTTGACAGTTACCGCACAGCCTTGCAACCAACCATTGCTGATCATTGCCGACTCTTGAGGCACATGGAAGCAACATATTTTTGTTTAACATACCCTCATCATGTGTCATGTGTCAGACAGAAAACTGCCTCATCCCTGACAGAATTATCGTCATGTGGGGAAGGTAACGTTCCAGGACCAAGGTTTACGAGTCAGATAAGTCAGGTCATACACTTGAGATATAAAAGTCAGGTGCCAGACAGCTCGAACGCATCATGTGCCAGACAATAAGCTCATCAGACAAAAATAAAGACAATGTTTAAAAAGTTTAGGAGGTTTTATTTTTTTTACTAGCAATGGCAGGGAGCGAACTGAACGTGTTTATACACATTTCTGTTAGTGGCAATATAATAAGCGTATTGGACAGTATAGCATAGTAATATTAACATCATTAAAGTAGATAGCTAGACCTGCCTTATTTCTCTCAGCTATCTTCTAAACGTTATGTACAAGGGTACAGTGCAGCATAATTTCTTCATAAGCGTTTACAGAGAGCAATCATGCAGTTAAGAACCCAGAGACACCAGAAATAACGGCTTCCACCAAAATGACGCGGTATTATTACAGTCATCGTACACTCGCAGACCAGTTTGCTGGAAAGAGGAACTCGGTAAATTAAAAAAAAATCTGTACCTCGATCTTCACCGGGGCCTCTGAGCGTCCAGCGGAGCCCCCCAAAACGCGAGAAATGAATTTACAGTTCTAGATGTTTTGTCTGTGTCACCACTGCATTGTTTACTTTGCTGCAGTCACAAAGGAGATGCAGGATTCAAAACTCAGGTTAATGAATCATGAGCTGAGTTGTCTCTGATTCACTATCAGCACTTCAGGCACTTCAAAACCAGTCTTCTCAAAGAATGGACACAATAAACGAACTTCTAAACTTTCTAAATAAGCTTCATAACATAGGAATTAAAATAAACTTTCTCTGGGTGCCATCACATGTAGGAATCAAAGGAAACAAGGAAGCAGATAGACTGGCTAAGCTAGCAGTAAAAGATAATCCAACCACAAACGTCATCCAGATAAATGTACCCATTTCACTCCAAGGGAGAAAAACAACCATTAAACCAGCTATAAAAATACATTGGGGTGAAAAGTATAAAAAGGAAGCCAAAAGCACCAGAAGGGAACTAGAGGAATGTCCGAGTAACGAACTCACACTGTTCCATTCCAACAGAGCCAACCGAAGTAGAATAGCCAGAATGAGACTAAATGGAGAATACCATCTTATTCGTAAAGACCCAGTGACCTTGAGTTCTGGGGACAGACTTAACCTACCACATGTCCTGCTAGAGTGCAGCCTAAACAGCCAGGAAAGGGATCAATTTAAAAATGCTCTGAACAATCTAAACTTTGACTTAAATCTAAAAATGTCTCTAAATCCTCCAAAAAAAGAGACAATACAAAATACCGCAGGTAGTGAACACCCATCCAGACGGTAGATATATCTAAAAACTACAAAATTTAAAAAGAGGTAAAACCCATTCAAATACACGAAGTAAACAATAGGACAAGCGTAAATTGTAGGGCATTAAAAGTAAAAGGTGAACATAGAGGTACATACAGCCACCTCCCACCAGCAGTGACAGTGGCCAGGAAAGTGATCAACAAGAGGGTCCCCACGCAGCCACCACCAGTTCAGAGCACCCTTCCCTCCCCCTTCCTTCCCCAAGTCCACTGCCTCAATCCCCCTCTCCCCTTAGTGCGAAGTCACCGCGAGGTGGAGGCACTTTCCCTCCCAAAACAACAACTTTGACGTAATCGGCTTAAGCACCATTCCCTGTGTCTGTCTCTGTAGACATCAGGCCCCGTATATGCATGTAAACTGTACTAAATTTATTCCCCAATAGCGCATTTGTTCTGTCTCTGAAACGCGATTTCGGCATTCTCAGAATGAGCTATTCTCTCCTGGGACGACCGAATAACTTAATTATTACGGAATAACGAGGGAAAATAAGCTATTCGGTTTTCAGGCACGGGAAATTCAGGGAACTTCTTCCTGTCATCGCGGATATTGTTAAGTAAGCTATTCGGGTTTCTTGTATACGGGGCATGGATATTTGATGTGACCGAATGAAATGTTGTGAAGATGCAGGTTAGGCTTGACAGATTTGCGTCTGTTTACAAGCAGTAATGCCTCTCTCTCTTTCTCTCTCTTTCAGACAGACAGAGAGAGAAAGACCCAAAGAAAAGTACCCTGAACGGATCGCGTATGCAAACGTACTAGACAAATCGGGTAGGCTGTGTAATAAACAGCCAAATGTACGTGGAAAATTCCACTTACCAGTCAATCGAAGGAAGGGGACTTTCGTTTTCCTCTTGATCGTGGAACTATCGCTCTCTGAGTCTGACGAGTCGTCTTTTCTTCTTTTTCTTCAGGGTACAGCTCTAACTGATTCCGTAACTGTCTCCCCATCGTCCACATCCAGCGCCTACTGGAACACGGCAGACGCAGTTGTTTGTGTGTCGTTGGTGGTGCACAAGTGTTGCCCCTGTTTACAGTTTCCTGTACTCTGTGCAGCCACGGAGTCGGTGGTACCGACTTGTTTACATCGTTAACAGACAGTACCCTGAGATTCCTCACCTACACCCTCACATGCCTCTACCCCGAAAAAAGTTTTAATAAATTATTCTCAAGAGCAACTCAACCACCTTTAGTTTTCAGCTGTTAAAAAACCCAACGCTTTTACCAATGCACCAAATACTGTTGCACCCGTATTGTACCTGTAAAAAGCTCGCAAACACCGTCAGCTATCTTGATGACGTGACACAGACCATGAAACCTTGCCAGCTTAGCCATCCCCGTGCCTTTTCCTGTAGTGGAAGCCATACGTAATACACAGGATTCACGTCACCAGCGGCCCCAGGATGTGGCTGGGAGACCTGATTGCTTTGTCTGGGAAGATATAAATGCCGATGTTTGATGTTGCATTTCTGGGAACCAAGTTATTCATTCTGGTGTTGGAAATGGATTTTTTAACGAACGTGACAAACGTGGATCATAAATAATTTTGGTCTCTTGTAACCTTTTGAGATGATGAGGCAATACTCGGGAATCATCCTCCTTGACCTTCGCACTCTGTTGTCCTATTAAAAAAGTTTTGGAAACACGTCTGCCTGTTTTGTGGGAGAGACAAGCGTGGCTGTCTTCAGGGATAGACAAGAAAGTCAGAAGGTCGCCCACAAAAAGCCGGTTTAATTGACTCTACTCTGATAAATGACGCAGTCTCGCTTCATCCGTGCGTTCGTAATGAGTCCCAAATGAGTCATGTGCTGTGGGATAAGCCGCTTGATTGATCAGGCTTAACGAGGCTAATGCTCTGGCTCTATCCGCTCTGTTGGCACCTGATAGCCAGAGGTCCACTGAAATAGCTGTAAGTGTGGGGACATCGGAACATCACCACAAGCTAATGCGACTGGACATGCAGTTCTCCTTTCGTCATCAAGAATTTTCAGGACAACAATTTGTTTTGCATTAGGTCATCATAGAATGAAATTCTAAAACAAACAAGTCCTGATCTGTGAACATTTGTGCATGCGTACACATCTGATGTGTTTGTAGCTACATGATTATTCTGAGGCTAATGTTTCAGCAAGACATAGCCACGATCTATTTAAGCAAGTGATGTTTTGTTTCAAATGCTAGAAATTAGAGCCACGTTCTCACACCGTGTGAGTGACGTTTCAAAGCACGTGTGGAAATCACGTGAGTTTCTCTTAAAAAAAACAGGTTACCGTTCAATCTGACAGGACATCGTTTTGGACGGCAAGCTAAAGTCGATGTAGTCTAGTCAACAACAGTTGGATTCATCAGTACTCAAATCTTTTGTGCGTCGTCGTTAAGTAAACAGCACATGCATGTTCGATGTATGTATACTTTATAGGCATGTAGCTCCTATGCTACATGACTGCACACGACGTTTCTTCTATCTATCTATCTATCTCAGTCTGTATGTCAGTCAGTCAGTCTGCAAAAAGTTTGGTTTTGGCGCATGACAAACACGGTGGTCGCCCCTACTCCGTGTTTTGTTTTTGTCCTTGTTTCTGTGATGCACAGTGTGTGGACCATGTTTGCTTATGACGCCTGGAACACAATGATAGTCAAAAGAACCCCTACCAGGTTAAAAGCGATGGAACAGCGCACAAACACCAGGTGCTGCTCAATGGTGAGTAAAGAGACGCGAAGCTGAGTTAGACCAGACTGTCCGCACTTCTACCTTCGATCGGTCCCTCTAAACTCTCCCCCTTTCCCCACACACACACCTCGTGCAAACATCAGCTGCGACCACCGAGGCGGAGGTGGGGAGGCGGAGAGGTAGGGAGGCAGGGCATCTAGTGGCTCACAAAGGAAAGTTCTGGTGATGGCGCCCCCGATTTTCTGTACAACACGAAACATTTGAAGGGTCGAAGTAATTTTCAAAAGTAAGCTGGCTGACCCCGAGGTCAAAACGACTTTTTGAATCATGTTGACCGTCTTTTTGTTCCCGTCCCTTTGCGCATAATTTGTTCATTTTTATCGTCGATGATGTTGTGGATGATACAAACGAGGGTCTGCTAATCGGCTAGGAATGTGTTAGGAGCTATGGTTACGGAGAGTGAGAAATGCGCAATAGTAATATAACAAAGATTTCAACAGCTATTGAGTGAAACATCTGCCTATAGGCAGAGAATGTTCAGCGTAAACTGCTGGATGTAGCAGCGAGAAATTGTGTTGAAAACATGTGAACTTGTCTGTGGGTAGCCTATCTTTGTTATTCTGTGCCTGTCCACTAAGTGTACTGTCAATATCAGACGAGTGGACCAATAGAAATTTGTTTCCTCAACACTGGATCAAATCTTCTGCTGATGCGATGGTGATGGGCATAATCTTTCTTTTATCGGGCAAAAATGGTGAGTGTATTTTTGTCTGGGATTGGGGCTGGATGGGGAGAGAGGAGCGTGATTGGACGCTTGAACGCTTGCACGTGGAGGCGGCACTTCTTTTGTAGTCGGCTGGACGTTGTGGAATGCGTGTATGACTGGCTTAACACAGGACTATAAGGTCTACAAAGAGTGGGTGGTTCTCGTCACAGAACGAACACTGAGCATCAAAAATGCTTTTGGTAATGGCTCTCCAACGCCACCCTCGGCTCTCCAACGCCACCCTCGGCTCTCCAACGCCACCCTCGGCTCTCCAACGCCACCCTCGGCTCTCCAACGCCACCCTCGGCTCTCTATCGCCACTCTCAGCTCTCTATCACCACCCTCGGCTCTCCAACACCACCCTCGGCTCTCCAACACCACCCTCGGCTCTCCAACACCACCCTCGGCTCTCCAACACCACCCTCGGCTCTCAAACTCCACCCTCGCTTGTGTTTTTACTTTGAGGTCTGTCTTTAAACTAGAACGAACATTTCACCTGCGAAATAAATAAATGCAGGATGGGGATGTCTGGGTTTCTTGGGGGCATTGTTTGTTTGTTTATTTTTCTTGGGGGGGGGGATCAAAACATGGGAGGCAACCCGCGACTGATAATACTGCCTTGAGGACGCCCTCAACATGCAATCCCAGAAGGCCCTCACTGGGTGGGTTTAACCAAAACGCTTCCCTTTGCTCGCGCACAGCGAGTGTTCGTGATGATCATTAACTAATCATTGAGCGGGAGCTATGTGTTTGACAAGCTTCCACTGTGTTGTGACGCGAGACGTGAGGTTTTAAGGGAAACGTCTTCCTCGCAGTTATATTTTCACAATCTACACTTTTCATCATTGAGCAGATCATCTTCAGCAAGCAGACTTCTAATTAATTTCGCTTTCTTGAACATCCACGTGAACTTCGCAGAAGAAAATCTGATTATCAGACTGCAACATGTGAAAAGCTCCCTCCCCCGTTCCATCTCCTGCGCCTTTTCCCTTGCACCCCGTTATTTCTAGCCTTCTCCCATGGCCTTGCCTTCCATGACAGCTGTAGACGGTTTGTCACGTGTCATATTTAAAAGACAAACAGCGGCAGAAGGGCTGTAAGATGCCAGAGATTTATAGTTCACGCACCCTACCCATCAGTCTGCGAACCATAAGCAGGACATGTTCCACGGGGAATCTTGATTACAAGTGTTGGGCACGGGTCATAAAACTTCTCATGAAAGCTCGGTTATAAGTGCTGGACACGCGTTATTAAAGTGTCATCAACAGGATGCAACAGCTGACGAAAAAGCGAAGGAACCAGTTGAGGAAACAGATAAAAACCAAGAGACGAGAACGTCAATGCAAACGTCGCTTCCATTCAATTCCATTGAGTTTTATTTCTATATATAAAAACATTGTCTGGTCTGTGACATAATGTTGAACAGATGACATACACACAAGCGAACACAGAAAAAAACACACACACACACACTCACATCAAATACAGGGGAAGAGAGAGAGAGAGAGAGAGAGAGAGAGAGAGGAGAATCAAAGAAAAGTAAAAGAGATATGGGGGACACGTGTTCTGAATCTGAGTTAACTGATTTCAACCATAGGTTAAGCGCAATAACTTTTTGTGCAAGCTGTGAATCGTCATTACCGTACGAAAAAAAATTGTTTCTGTGTGGCATTCGTGTGTAGTTTTAAGATGCCAGACATTTCGTGGACATTTTTTTAAATTGCCTCAAAGAGACTGTTATTCTACAAACTATATCTCTGTACAGCAAACTTTATTTTCTGTGGAGTTATTGGGTTCAACTTTCATGAAAGCACATAGATAATCTCCATAGACCAGATGAAGGAAAGAAGAAAGAAGTTCAACAATAATAAAAAACACAGAGCTTGAACATTTCAAGATTCAAGTTTAGACAGGTGCCCACAAAACAGATTTCGTCTTAAATATACCTTTGAATGACACTGACAACTCTATTGTAAAGGTGTAGACAATAAAAGCGTCCGGGAAGGAAAGAAAGAAACAAAGAAAATAAGAAACAAAGAAGGAAGAAAGGAAAGAAAGATGAAAGAAAAAAAGAAAGCAAGGAACAAAAGGGGAAAATGAGACAATACGGACGGACGGACGGACGGACGGACGGACGGACAGAGAGTATGCTGATAATAGGTTGTAAAACTTCTCCGAAGTTGTTCGAGATTCTAGAGAGGCCGAGTGGCGTTAGGTCAACGCTTTCTGTTCGAGAACATTTCCATTAGTGATAAAAATGACAATGACAAAGCAAATATGGACATGGATGATTCCGAAGACAAACCTTTCGACATTCTTGCACGTAGAGGGCACAGACCTTGCATCAGAAGTGACCTTTCGCGGGGAAATGAAAAAATGCAATATTTGATATTCCCCAAAGGGTCACAGGCGGCAGAAATGGGAGGTAAAGCTGACGGAAGAAGTTAGGTAAGGGAGGTAAGGCTGCGGGCTGGGGGTCTAGTAAAGGTTGATCGATGTTAGCGCAAGTCCGAAGCGATTGTGTGACAGGTTTATCTGGGACTGGCAAGAGGGCAGAGGGTGATTGCCTCGTTCTCGACAGATTCGAGTGCGCGGCTAGGACAAGTTATTAACAAATTGACGCGGCCAACTCTGGCTTATCTATGGCGCGAACGCCATCTTCCATGATGGTGTGAAAGAGTTTTTCTGCTATTAGCACCCTTTCAATTTTTGTGTGAAAGCCGCTGTTATCCCTTCCGTGTATCATTCATCTTCCTCTACAGAGAGTGTGTGACGTCCCCTTAATTAAACCTCGCCTCATGCAAAGACCGCCTCACCCCGGCACTGTTGCTACTGGCACTCCCGGCATACCCCTCGTCTGCTGTAGGTAGCTCTTGTCCGAATACTCTAGAAACTGGATCCGGTAGGTAGCCGTTCTTAGAGATGAAAAGTTCCAGAGCTGATATGATTTGCTTCTACTGCCCGAGGAATCCAGGAGACAGACAGTGCAGTTAATCTGTACCTAAAACTTTAGTGCTTAGAAGCAGACACCGTTCTCAGATGAGAGCAGTTAAACTAGACTTTTCACGCTGGTGTAGCGTGCTTGACACTTCAGCCCGACACACGACCAACAAATTCAAATTTGACCTCTTTTGTGGATTGGCTGGTTAAGGTTTGCGCATGCTCACTAAAAGCATCTGGTTGAGGGGAAAAGATATAAAGGATCATAAAACATCCCTGATGTGTCTGTGTGATAGATTAGCTATACACGTGATTACGCTACTCACTTCACGTAACTTGCCTAGTAATATAAGCCTTTCAATTCAAGAATGCTAGAGTGCGTAAACATCTACACGTGGGGAGAAGAGAGGAGAGAAAGAAATGAGGGACGAGGATAGACTGCCAAAAAATGGGAGTGGGGCGGGGCACAGGAGAGCGGGTGAGGGTGTGAATGGGAGGAAAATGTGCAGACCTAGAAATGTAGAGGGAATGAAGGAGCGGATAATAACTCAAAAATAAAACCTTTTCCTTTTTGCTGATCTGTGGGTGTACGATGAATTGTCCACGGCGAGTGTCTTAGAACTGGTTAAATCGAGATTGCAGCTCTAAATTAAAAGAAATACACACAGAATCTTGAATTAGCAGCTAAGCTGGACCCTTACCGTCATTTTACGACTTGAACAACAGTATAGGCCTAGGGGTTTTTATCCTGCCCTCCGCAAAATGACCAGAACACGGGGTCTACTCACCATGCCATCCATCATTAATTAGACTAATCGGACCCGGTCTGAAGCAGCGGGTTGGGGCTGGGGGCTGGGTGGGAGGAAGACGGGACAGAGTAAGTGAAAGGACCCTCACAGAGCGGGTTTATTTTAAGACACGGCTAAATCAGCCCAGTGCTATTGATGCAAGAGGCTAGCTAGAGGCTGGCACAAGAGCCGGTGCCGTGGCTACTCGCAGTGACAGAGAGATAGAGAGACAGAGAGACAGAGAGATAGAGAGACAGAGAGATAGAGCGCCGCGGTAACTACTGGCGTCTAGAGCCTAGGCGACCAGTGATGAGACGGTGTCTGGGACACAAGTACATAGACCATCTTCCTGCCTTACGCGAAGCTGGCGCCTTGGCTATAATTCTACCTTCCTTTAAGTCTTAAGTCTTACACCTCTCGCTGTCTGTCATTCTGTCTGTCCGTGTATTCTGTCTGTCCGTGTATTCTGTCTGTCCGTGTATTCTGTCTGTCTATTCTGTCTGTCCGTGTTTTCTGTCTGTCTATTCTGTGTATTCTGTCTGTGTATTCTGTCTGTGTATTCTGTCTGTCTATTCTGTCTGTCTACTATTTCTTTCTGTCTGTCTATTCTCTCTGTGTGTCCATTCTCCTGTCGATCTATTCTTTCTGTCTATTCTTTCTTTCTGTTTATTCTGTCTTTCTATGTATTCTGTCTGTTTATTCTGTCTGTTTATTCTTTCTGTTTGTCTTTCTATATTTTCTTTCTTTCTGTTTATTCTGTCTGTCTGTCCACTCTTTCCGTCTGTCTATTCTTTCTGTCTGTTTATTTTTTCTTTCTGTATGTTTGTCTGTCTATTCTGTCTGTCTTTCAATTCTTTCTGTCTGCCTTTTTATTATTTCGTTTCCTTCTTCCTTCTTTTTCTTTCTTTTCTTTCTTTTTTGCCATCTTTATTTTTTCTGTATTTTTATCTCTCTTTCTTCCTCTACCTTTTCGTTCCCGTCTCTCTACTCCTGTCCTCATCACCTGTCATGTCGCCCTCTTCCAGTAGCTATAAAATATTTAGGTAACGCAAACGAAATTAAATTTATTTATTCCCACATCCCTTCTACTGTTTTAGGGGAGCGAAGCCTCCAGGTTATTCTGTCCGCATTTACTTGGGATATTGATAACTTCGTTGATTCATCTCGCTGGTATAGTCAGGTGGCTATCCTGAATCTTAATTATTATATCCCAAAACGCGTCAGTGTGGAGAGATTAAGCTTCATTCTTTATTGTAATCTGAAACCTTTAACAAGTGCTCTGCACTTAATGAGATACCTCGATAGAAGTTTTTATACATTTTAATTAATCAAGCATCCTTTTAATTTTTGTATCAATTTGTTGTACGTTTCCCGTGGTGTCGCCGTGGTGTCGCCGTGGTGTCGTCATCGGTTGCACGTAAAAAGGAAAGAACAGATGAGGTAGAAGGACCAAGCACAAGGACGAACAGATCGTGGGCGCGCATACACACCCCCACACAGACTCGCTTGAGAGCGCGGGTCCACACCTGATGGACTCTAACGCAGCTTAACTCTCATGCAGGTGTTGGAGTCGGAGCAACAGCAAGCAATTAATCTTCTTCGTCTTTTGCATTCTTCGACCCGAAAAAATAGAAGACAACACATGCATTGTCATGAAGTCCACAACAACCCGTCCTTTCAGACAGTTCGCTCACTTCGGTACTGATGGTCGTCATCGGCCGGGTTAGTGATTCTAACGAATCTGGACTCCTCGCATCCCTTGGCTTTTGACCGAGAAAAGTGTTACTGAAAATGTAATTTATGCAACCACAGTGCACTTTTGTTTTCAGAAAGATTATGCTTGAGTGGATCTGAGCGCAACGGGTGGGGTTGTGCTAACTCGGTTAGCCCTAGTAACCAAAACCCACGGTGCCAGATCTTGGACTTAGAAATTGCCCGTGCAGAGAAATTCTGGTTAAAAGAGTATTTTAGCTGAGCAGTCTTACGCTTTTCTGTAACCTTTATCCTTTAACATTTATCCTCCAACCAAGCTGAAAGCTCCATGTACTCCCGAGTAATGACGGTTTCGTTCAATTTGACAAAGTCTTATGAACACAACCTTTAAGAATCTGTCCAATTATCACAATTTTTTTCTTTCAACTGAAATCAAAAGGTCGTTCTCCCTTCGACCCCCCTAACCTCTCTGACTTGCTTTCAACATGGTGAGAAACAGTGTCTGCAAAATATGGGATTTACGCTATTTGGTTTGAAACCAGTCTTAAGGAACTAATTCAACTGCACGCACTAACGAGCTCATCTAATCTGGATGAAGACTTTCTCTCCAAAGAAATTCTCCTATTCGAGATTTCAGTGAAAGTGTGCTACTGTAACGAATATTCAATCCAGTCAAAACTCAATGCTAGACTAACGCTAGACTAGTTTCGCTTGGATGTTTAACTACGAGTAAGTGGAGCCAGGTCTTTGCAAAGTTAGTTACTGATCGCTGCTTACTTTTTACTTAAGTGAACGGTACAGAAATAGAATTACCGGAACACGTCGACTCACTCCGCAACTGGTTGTCTCCCTTATCCCCAGCTCAAGCCGGCGTTTTCAGCGTTTGCTTGATCACGCGGCCAGCTCATGTTCTCAGTTTTACTCTGGCGGGTGAGCTGCACCGGTATAAATTGAATCCCGTGTTTATTACGAGATTTTGGCTTAAAGGGTCCCTTTACTGCGCCGTCATTAATCACTGGCGAATGAATCCGCCGTCAACGTTGTGAACTCTGACCCCTGCATAAATGTCTGTCGAGGGCTTGAAAAAAAAATACTGGACGCTTTCAGGCACATTAGTTGAAGTTGTTGTAAGTCTTTACTACACCGCTGATAGGCACCAAGAAACAGGTGAGTGGGGAAGAAAGAAAGAAAGAAAGAAAGAAAGAAAGAAAGAAAGAAAGAAAGAAAGAAAGAAAGAGGAGTTGAAATGAGATGAATCATTTGCATTTCTTCCAAAAAAAGGTGTATTCGCGCAATATGAGATGCATGTTATATTACGATTAAAATGCCTGAAAAAAAATAGAGTATAAAATTTCCCAGGCACTAGCAAAACTCCTCTGAAAGAGCACACACATGCGCACGCACACATACGTACCTCTTCAACACACCCCTTTGTCTGTCTGTCTGTTGCACTCACCCACTCACACACACTTTGTCACTCACTTGCCAGCCCGCCTGCCCGCACCACCCACCCAAACCCACCCACCCACTCGCTCACCAATTCCGCCTGCTGTACATCAGTCTACCGCCGGAGCCATCTGCCGTTTCTATTGGTTGTCCAGCAATGGGCGATAGCAGCTGGACATGAAGCCTTTTCTCACTGTCCCCCTAATTTAACTGCGCCAACTGAGAAAATAAATTCAGATGTAGTCTTAAGCAGTTTCAATACAAAGAGAAACATTCATTCGCCCTTTAAAACTTTCTTCGTCTTTATAAAACGTTACTGTCTGAGTCATGGATTCCGACAATAGTTCTCTGAAGTCTGTCTTTGGGAAATTCTAGTGTGTCAGCGCCACCCAGTCTCTGCGGCATGCTGTCAGTGTTCTAACCCGTCCTCAACCTGGTGCAGTCCGCCAGGAAGGATGCGAAAAATCTTATTGTCCCTACCCACCTCCCCAATGAAACGTACCCTCCCTTTCCTGTCAGGATGTTTTAATAACCTTTACGATATTACAACGTGCAAGTGGAAAACGAAAGATATTAGTTCTGACGAAGGAACAGAGCAAAATAGAGACAAAGAAATAAAGACAAGAAAAATAGAAGAAAGGAGTACAATAAACGAAAAGGGGGAAAAAGAAGAAAAACAAAAGAAAGAAGGAAGGAAACTGAAAGACGAATAGATAAGTAGGCGGTCAGGCAGACAGTGAGCTGGCGAAGAAGTGAGGAACGGCAAACAGTTTTGTTCTGACAATTAAAACGTAATGCAGGAAGTAATGGCAAGGGTGATCCTACGAGCAGAGCCCAGGGCGGCTCGCAAAACATCAGCCGCCCCAGTCCCCGCGTGCCGCGGTGCCACTAACACCCCGCTCCCCCTTGCCCCGGTACCACTGGGGACACAGTTACACCGACTGTCTCGGCCTCCAACTACCGACACCAGTACTTATCCAATTTGCGTGCCGGAGACCACTCGTTCATTATTGCTGAAAACCTATTGTTTACAACTGGAGCCCAGACGTGTACCAGTACCGTGCGCTCTCTGAGTTCTTATTTGCCAGGAGTTCAAGACTTGTATGTTTTACTCGAAGACAGATAGCCTTTATCTCGGATCATTTGCAGAGATGTTATTTCTGTCTCTAAATATACAGGTTTTTAACTGATACTACCTGGTAATGACCATTGCCCATTGTTTTCTTTGAACTTTGTTCGAGGATTAAAATTGTCCAACGCTGCGGGGCTAATTTAGCGCTCAACTTCACCTCAGCGTTTGAAGCGGCCTCCAAAACTGAGCAGGTATGAAGCATCTTGCTCAGCGCTCTGGTCGCTGTCATTGCGGATCGCGGTATCGTTGGCTTCATTTACATGTCACCTCTGACGTGAATTCTCAGACGCCCTTATGTTTTAACATGATATAAAATGATATTCTGATCCCTACGGGTGCAGGCAGGCTCTATAAAGATTGTGCAATTGTCCTCCTGTCTCGTGTGATATTTGTTTGATTACCCACTCCGCCCTCGGACCGTCCCTCCCCAACACCAACCCTCAACCCCCAGCCCGTGCGTCATTTTGACGACACCATCTTGAAACCAGTCTGCATTACCACCGTACTGCCTCTAGAGGACTCTTACTTAGATTAAGGTTAGATCACTAGAATCGACTAGTCACAGTGAAGACTGTTCGAAGTACAGCTGTGACGTATATGACAGCTCCCAGTGGTAGCTAAACCATGCCTATGCACACTTCCCAGTTCCACAGCTGTCAGTGGAGGCTTCTCACACAGTGCGTTAAGAAATAAAAGCAGTATGGTCGAGGGCAATACAATGCAATAAAAAGCAATATACCCCCAAGGTAATATCACGTTTATGTAGAATAGATAGATGCGCTGGCATTGGATATCACATACCATCTGGATTTGTAGTTTGTTTTTTTCTCTGCCAGACCTGCCTCGTCAGAAATAACTCTTACATCAGCAATAACACCCATTGTTTTCCTCGTGTGACTGGTTCTGCTGTATACGGCGTTATCTTTGGACTGGGTATTATGAGAGACGACGAGACGTTGACGGCGATGTAAAAGGCGAAGTGTGACCAGACTCAGATATCTGCAAAACCGATGCGATCAGTTGCACGAATGTGACCTCCCTACCCAAATAGTTAAGAAAAGTTTAGTATTCCACGTTTTGTGATATTTTGTGGAAGATAACATACCTTGTGGGAGATAACAGTTACAGAGCTATGGGGGAGTAAGGAGGGAAATGAGGGGTTTTGGGCAGCACCTTTCACTGGACACGAACTGTTACAGCGAAAAGAAAGGATCAAAGGAGAAAGAAAGAAAGAAAGTATTCAGCCAGGTTGAGCTGGGTTGCTAGTGTTGCAAAGTAAAAGTAAGGATCTCGTTGGCTCCATGGAGCATCAAATCACTCATGTACCTGCCCCACGAGCAGAAGTCGTTGTCGCTGTGTAGCAACCAAGCTGGGTGTAACCCTATCCATGGCGGCGTGGCCACTTTCCGGCGATTTGCCAACTTTCGTTAATATTTTTCTCTTGATTAGAACACGTGATAAGAACACGTGATAAGAACACGTGATAAGAACACGTGATAAGAACACGTGATAAGAACACGTGATAAGAACACGTGATTAGAACACCTGATTAGAACACGTTCTTGGTCAGCCTTGATGGGGAGCCTGGTCTGGCGTTTGTAGCCATCACCACCCCACCCCGAGACCTTATGTCAAAGGTGTCAGGAGACCAGATGGCAGCGTTCCTATGTTCCCTATTTACGAATTTTAATGGACTGAATTCTTGGTTGTGTAGAAACTGAGCAGCTGATGACGTAAACTCAAGCAGGTAATTTTGCAGGAAAAAAGGTCACAAAGTATCATCCAGGTGATTATGGAAAGTAATGGTGATTTCTTTGTGTGTAAGTAAGCCTCCTTGTTTGCATTTTTCGATTTCTTTCCCTCCGTCCCTCGTTTTCCTTCCTGACCGATTTGCACCTTCGGTAATCTGCTTTCCCGGACACACGGACAGCGATCTGCCTTCTTGTCAACGTGAACGGTTTTTATGTATCTTACACATCGCGCTCATGGCAGCATCTTTTCGCATTCTCTGAGATATCATGGCGAGGGGAGAGAGGGAGGGGGAATGGGAGGGGGTGGTGACAGACAGGAGACGAAGCCGCAGACAGGAAACAGGAGCTTGATCGCCTCATTGTGTCGATATCTCGCTCGGTGTCTACTGCCCACGGGTTTTTTGCTTAACAGCCGCTTCTCCGTTTCTATTGCTTCGTAGTTAGTGATACATACCACAGGCTAGCAGTTAGCGAACACGTTTGGCTATACATTGTGGGGCACGTCATGAGTTAGTGATACATACTACAGGCTGGCAGTTAGCGAACATGTTTGGCTATACATTGTGGGGCACGTCATGAGTTAGTGATACATACCACAGGCTAGCAGTTAGCGAACACGTTTGGCTATACATTGTGGGGCACGTCATGAGTTAGTGATACATACTACAGGCTGGCAGTTAGCGAACATGTTNNAGTTAGCGAACATGTTTGGCTATACATTGTGGGGCACGTCATGAGTTAGTGATACATACTACAGGCTGGCAGTTAGCGAACATGTTTGGCTATACATTGTGGGGCACGTCATGGCTGGGCAGGGAAGGGGCAAAAATAGACCTCGAAATGAGATAGTGGGTACAGTACATACTTCCGTCACATTCTGTCAAAAATAACAGACGGACAGGCAGAGGGATTGTTTATTGTCCAACACAAAGACAGAGAGAGAGGGAGAAAGAGAGAGAGGGAGAGAGAGAGATTAAAAGCGTTTTCGCTCTGCAAAGGAGGGCGAGCCAGAGGAGCGAGGCAGCGCCAAGGGAGACAACCACGTGGTACCAAAGACTCTCTCACCTAACTCTCCAGACGTCCCACGGGGGAGTGACAAGTGTGTTTACAGAAGGTGTCAGGCGCACGACCTTCAGCAGCAACTGCTCATCTACCCACACCATCCTCTAACCCTGCCTTCTTATTCTGCCTCATCCGTCCATCTGCGCATCCTTCCAGAGGCCCACAGCTAGACAGAATTACTGTGCTTCCAGATCGCGTGCCACCATCTTGAACAGTCTAGAGGTGTGAGTGCGTACAGGAATATCAGTAAAATACCGGCGCGTCTTAAAATAGTACAGTCTTCCGGTACGGGGCTTCGTACCGGTATTTACTGCAAGGGACATACTCAGGTTAATAATATTAATAATAAAACTTTGTCAGTTAAAATACAATCAGTGCTCCGAAACAATGATTCCGACTACACAAAGTGGTTATTCCTTAAAGTAAATACAGTTACAATTAATTTAATTAAATGGTAACGAGTGTGTAAGTATAAATTAGCTGGAGGGCGGCAGTCTGTCATGCTGGGTTCTACAGGTCTTACCGAGACCAGAACATCAAACATTTCTCTAAAAACTAATTGCGCGGATTTCAACAGTCCGAAAACTTTCCTGACAACGTAATAAAGGTTACTTGCACATGAAGATGACCCTGAAATGACCTTGTTATTAGCTAGGGTGAGCAGCACTGGTGTGTGTTCTTCTTGAAGTAGCATAAACCGATCAACCAAGCAGCCAAAGACTACAGACTTTCAGACTGATATGAAATACTAACGCTTACTGCAAACATTAACTGGTGGATAAGGTCCAGGAAGTAAGGAAAAGAAGCTCTGAAGTGTAGACACTATCTACATCAGCAGCTGGTTGTCGAGCGTTCGGGATATTCTTTTCTTTGGGTCACCTTTCATGGCATAACACCTTAGCGAGGTCATCTGAACCCCTGTCATGGGAAAGCCCCTTTGATGACATCATATGAAGCCCTGTCATGGGAAACTCTTTAGATTGAAAAAAATCTCTTAATCAGACACTAACTACACCAGCAGCTGGGTGTCGACAGTTCATGATATTCTTTTCTTTGGGTTCCGTTTCATGGCACAACTTAGCGAGGTCATATGAAGCCTTGTCATGGGAAGCCCGTTAGATTACGTGATATGAAGGTCTATAGTTGGAAAGCCCATTAGATGACGTCATATGTAGCCCTATCGTGGGAAAGCTCCTCTAGATGAAGTGATATAAAGCCCTATTGTGGGAAAGCCCCTTAGATGATATGATATGAAGGTCTAGTGGGAAAGCCCTTTATAAGAATTGATTAAAGGCCCTTCATGGGAAAGCTTCTTAACTGACGTTAAATGAAGCCTCAACCCAACTCGTTAACCTTTCAAGGGACTGAGAAGAAATTTAAATAGAAAGATACTGCGCAACCAAATGTCCCAGGCCACTGTTCAACTGATACCTAGAAAGTCACGGTCAGCTTAAGAAAGTTTGTGGAAATGTAGATTTTTTTAAAGTATATGTCTAAATCATCAAGTATGTCGAACGGATGTTTTTCTGTCTCTGAGAAAGTTGTTTCGGCGAACCTGGATTAAAATCCTCGGTTTTCGTGCATGGGAAGTTCAAGGAGCTTATTCTAGAATAGGCGCCATGACAGGAATAAGCTATTCCGTTGTCGTACATGCGGCGCCTGGGGATGTCTGACGGACGTTTAGCAAACAAATGCGTGTAAATTTCCTCGTATACTAGCTAACACCGGCAATTACTAGCATGGCGTGCTAATGCTTTTTTCTTCCTCTGGGTCAGCAGACTTTAAAGTGAGTAATTACACAGCAAATGGAAGAGCGGGCGAGAAAACTAGTCATTAGTAATCCAATTGAGGAAGGCGCCCAGCTTCTCTTTGTGCAGTTACCATCTCAGTGAGCGACGATCCAGTCCGAGCTCAGCCCTGCGGGTACAATCTAAGCCAGCTGCTCAAGGGAGGCAAGTCTTGTCCCCTGTGTAAATTATCAGTCTTGGTGTCATGACGGGGTCCTGCAAGCTTCCTTCGTTCCTCCTCTCTTTGTACACACCCCGGCTGCAAACGACTGACGACTTGCAGACGCCGTTGTCCCACAAGACCAGTTACGGCCGACACCTGTTTACTAGCCAGCTGGGTAGGTAATGCAGGAAGGGACAGGATAGGTCATCGGTTTAGAGAAACATAACTCTGAAGGGGCGATGGAGGGCAAGAAAGCGCGAGAGGCCTATTGAAGGACTGCTATGAAGAGAAATATGAAGATAGCATCTAAACATAAGCACCAATATAACAAAATAATGTAGACGAATTTTACTATTTCTATACTAATGTGAAATCAGTTAAGAGCTTGTTTTATACATTTGTATATACGATTGGGGATATGGGTTGGCGAGCAGGTCAGTCAGTAAATGGAATATGTACCACAACTGGACTTAAACATTGATGCACGTGCACGCATATTCTGTCTTGACTCCAATCTTCCTACGCGCACGACAGCAATAACGCACCTACGGCTGCACGTGCACTGCCTACTAGTTAAATTTTAGAAGTTGTGGAGAATTTCTTTATGTTAGGAAAAATAAAACGTGAAATAAAACAACTGCTTTTCGGGCTGCTCTGCTAATTGAAACCTGTCGCTCACGTGCTGTTGTCAGGAGAACACGTGTGTGCTTTCTCTTCGTTATTCTCTTTCAAAACAGCCTGTCTGAACTTTCTTTGGCGAGAGGAGAGAGACAGTGTGTGCGTGAGAGAGAAAGAGAAAGAGAGCGTGCGTGTGTGGAGTGTTAAATATCTCTTAGTGAATTTGTTGCATATGTGGTGCAGCAGTGGCTCTGTGTCTGGGTGTCATGCCCAGTAGGCAGACTTGGCACGTGATACTGGACCACGTTCTCAGTGGCACCTGTCGGGTATGCAAACACTTTAAATAATATGTTACAGAAAACCTGCATTACTATTCGTCCGTGCTGCAGAGCAGGAGTGTTTGCTCTGGACAGCAGTTAGCATGCAGACACAGGCATATCATTTATTTCTCTTCTCTTGTTCTTTGATATTTAGCTTTGCGGTATCTCTTGTTATTTGATATTTAGCTTTTTGGTATCTCTTGTTATTTGATATTTAGCTATTTTGGTATCTCTTGTTATTTGATATTTAGCTATTTTGGTATCTCTTGTTATTTGATAGTTAGCTTTTTGGTATAAATTGTTATTTGATATTTAGCTTTGCGGTATCTCTTGTTATTTGATATTTAGCTTAACTGAAACAGAAAGTTTCTGATGTCCGAAAACATTCTAAAACTTTTTTTTACAATGCTTAATCTTCTAGCTGACAGTTTATCTTTATTTACTTTAAAACCGGCTTTTAAAGATAAAAAATGTAGAATAACGAAGAAACAACCCAAAACAAACAAGCAACGATTGAAGTGGATTTTTCTCGATATGTGATCCCAGATGGCAGCTCTAGCTCAATGATTTAACAAAGGAAAAAGAATCAAGTGAGGTTTTAAAGCTTGAGTTCTACAGGAGACCAACATGCTTTAATAATTTTTTTAGTACATTCCCCTTCGCGTCATTATATTGTATTAACTTTATTCATGAAGCTAAAGGATTGTGAACCTAAAGGAAAGATATGTTGTTTAGCGTTTATAAAACCAGAAGAGTAACTGGTTAGGACTCGGGGCTGGCTTGTGAACAGGGGATAAGAACGCCCATGCGAGCCAGTCCTGGAACGGTTCAGTAATAGGAAACTCATAAAAATACACTTGCGGGTTTTTTTTTTCACAGTCCTGATGGCTTACGACAGAGAGTGAAGGCCAGAGCGCTGTCTGGAATTTATCAGATGCATAATGAGATGAGTAAAGGACTAGCATTGGCCCTATATTGAATCCCCAAACCAACAAATCACCATCTCACAGTCTGGAAAACTTGCCGGAGTTAGATCTACGCCTGACTGCGACAGGATGCTCCGAGACGCACGGATCTTTGTCCTGGAAAGTAATTTCTTTTTTCTCATTTCCTTCACGCGTACATCATATCACAACCGAAAATGTTCCCGGAACTCAAGTTCCAGCATTCGTTTCAACAGCAGATGCCTGACTAGCACCACTGGGTGAAAAATGCGTCTACGCATAGAGAAAACGCGCGTATATTTTGCATAAATGCCGATGGGCGAGATATATGGTCACTTTCTTTTTCCTTCAGTAAGCGCACTTTCATGGGCAGCGGATGTGTCATGATCTTCAGGCATTATGGAAACTCGCCAGACCTTAAAAGGAAAACACACTCCCGCCCAGTGTTCATCTGTCAGGGCCAGGAACAAGTATCCTTGTCAACAGACAGACTCTAGAAGGAAGGTGATAACTATATCGACGAGGTTTGTGCAGTGTGTGTCATGACGTGAAGAATGATAACACAAAACACGACTGGCGATCCCCTACAAATTCCTTTTCTTCTTCTTTTGGGCTGATTATCGTACTGGGCTGTATTGTAGGTGAAAGGCTATTGCCTATTGACAATTTATACATGGCTATATATATAGCTTCTGGACGTAACGCAATAGACTGGGGCCGTATTCTAGCCGTTGGTTAAGCCTAAAACGGTCGGTTTAGGCACAATGGTCATGAATATGGCTCCTGGGGCCAGATGCACGGGTTTGGCGTAAGCCCTTAGTCCAGACATAAGAATGGACTAGCATAAAATGTCGATTGCACGGCTCCTGGCTAAGGAAAACTTAGTGCGAAAAACTGGCGTAAATTTAGACCAACAGGCGGGTAGGCGTGGGGCCTAACTTTGGACACTGAAACGGCGTCTGTAGAAACGTGTAGCAACACGTACAAGAACCACAACCAGCGACTGCAATCCCCACCCCTATTCCTTAACCACTGTCCCATCCTTAACCCAAACGCGCATCCCTAAGCATCACGGCCCCACCTCTATTACCAGCCGCGCTCGCTAACGCCCCACCCTAAACACTCCCCTACCCTCACCCATCCCACCACTATCCCCACCCTGCCTGTGAGTGGATGACTGGGGGTTAGGGGTGGGGTACAGTAGGCAGCGTTAGGGTGGAGTGGGGATAAGGGTTGTGTTATGCCTGGAGTGGGCCGGTGATGGTTAGGGGTGGGGCAGTGGTGATTAGGGGTGGGGCGCTGTAGTTTAGGGATGGGGCAGTGATGGTTAGGGTGAGGCGGTGTGGGTTAGGGAAAAAACGGCCACTATCCTCTATTCCCACCCCTCCCAGTCGCCATCAGGGAAGCCTGTCTGCCTCGAGCCCCAGTTTGGTTGACAACCTAAACACGTGCTGCACGCTTTCCACTGTTGTTGTGACGTCGTTTATGTCCCAGTTGCAACAAAACATAAAATCTCGGAGTGGATCTCACCACGAAACGAATTGACGATTTAGCGGATTCCTAGTCCGACAAACGGAGGTTAGTCTCTCCGTTAGTCAGGAGCAAAGCAACCGGCGTATTAGGATGGCGTAAGTAGTCTGGACCAAGGGGTTTAGTCGGGCGTACAGTGGGCGTAGGTTAGGCTAAAGCCGTTCAGCTGGCCCGTGGTCTGCAAGCCCTGGCGTCAGGATGGTAACATCAGGGTGGGGATTCTTCTTCCAGAAAGAGATACGCAAAAATGTCCTTTGCTCAAGAAAGTGTAACCCTGACACCCCCCCCCCTTGTAACCCCCCCAAAAAAAAAGTTCTCATCTGAATACTTTTTGTGTCTTTTGGTGAAGATCATCATCATCATCATCATCATCATCATCATCATCATCATCATCATCATCATCATCATCATCATCATCATCATCATCTTTTAACCTACTTTCACACTGGGTTCATTGTGCTGTAACAACGCCCCTATTCAACCCTGTGCTTCCTGCATGTACCTCTCATGTCAGATCCTCATTTTCTGTCACTCGCAATTTCTCGTCCCCGTGCAGGCGGATGTTGGAGATGGGTTGTGGAGTGCGGCGCTCCGCTCTAGCGCGAGCTTTGACGATCCCCGCGGTTTTTGTGGTCGTGCAATTAAGAATGTCGCACGTTGTAAGGACATCGGCGGAAAAATTTAACGTAGCTAATTCCTTTTTCATTGACTGGCCCAAGGTCGGCGAAGACACTTCGGGTTATAAAAAGCCCGGCTTGGTGCAAAGCAAGGCATGAAAATAGGTTCTGAAAGTACTCGTAAGGCTGTCCTTATACCGACTGACGAGAGACGAGAGACTAGACACGACAGAGCTCTTCTGGCTGTCAAGAAGAGAATTCTCAAGCTCAGACAGTTTAGAGCGGGTCTTCTGCGCTTCGGACTTTTTTGGTCGTCATTTTCTGTGCCCCCTCTCTCTCTGCCTTTTCTTTCTTTCTTTCTTTCTTTCTTTCTTTCTTTCTTTCTTTCTTTCTTTCTTTCTTTCTTTCTTTCTTTCTTTCTTTCTTTCTTTCTTTCTTTCTTTCTTTCTTTCTTCTCCCTTTCGCTCTCACCCACGCATACGTACACGCACACACCCAACAAGCGCCACCTTAATGTCTTTCCCTCTCCACCAGATTCACGGCCGATGGATCGATAGATGCATGCATAGATGGAGAAGAAGAAGAGAAAAAAATCTGATCGAGTCAGCTGACTAGGAAAATGGTGACACATATCAAAGCGCATGCATTGACAATAAGGTCAGTTTTTATAATCGATGCGCGAGTTTATTAGAGACCACCTCTTACGCACTGTGCGACAAGTGGTCACTCATAAGAACTAGTCGCTATCTCAGTGCCGATCCGTCTCCAAACATCTCACCGGCTTCGCATTTTCCTGTGTCTCCTGTCTTCTCAAGTCGAGCTAAGGTCCTGCTGCAGCACGCTTCTCTAGCAGGCTTGCGTGTTAATAAAAAGGCGCAAAAAGATCTTTACGCGTCTTGAAGGGCGAGGTACTTTTTTCGAACTGACTTTATCCGACGGTACTCATCTTTCCCAAGCACGCAAACGCCTCATAAAATAAAATAAAAATACAGGAACAGAAACGCCTGAGACAAATCAGGAAAGTGTCTGCTGCTGTGAAGACATGGCAGTCCTTTTAGGCAGTCACTGGAACGTGAAATAAATAATTAGCGTAGCTCGTGCAGATAAATTTTTATTTTGCGATAATGGGAACGGAAATCGTGACGTGGGAAAAACCTCAGGGCCGTATTGAAACGAGAGCAGAGAGTCGCGAACATTCTGTGTGCACCATAGAATATTTGTCATACAAGTAACGTAACAATGAAATTAGATGTTGATTTACCCAGATGTCGAACTATAGTAATAAATCGGCGCAAGTCGAATCATCGCTGACTTTCAGATCAATAATATTGGCAACAGCTGTCAAAGGCACTAAGAAAATACCACTAAGTCATCTCTACTGCCTTATATCGACCGTTTCTTTCTTCAATCACCTTGAAGGTGTGTGTGTGTGTGCGCGCGCACTAGCCAGGGGACCCGGTGCTGCCCGGGTTTTTCTTACAAATGTCTGTATCCCACACCCCTACTCCTTTACTAAACCCTACCACTTCCCTAACCGCCACCTTTGCCTTCATTTCCCTGTTGTCGAGGAAGGCAAGGGAAAGTACTCTTCGTACGAAAGGGGAGATACTGTGTGGTGATACCCCTTGCACACTGATTTTTGCTTAGGCCTAGATACAAGGCTGAAATATGGCCTTTGACCATCTGCGGGTGAAAAGGAACCCTTGTGCTGAATTTGGTGTGGGTCGGTTCAGACTTGCGGATATGTATAACAAACACACCCACACACATACAGACATCCACATATCCAAAAACAGTAAACTTTATATATTAGATGTACTCCTCACAAACAGTTTTGACATCGTGTATATTGTACTGATGACAATGCTTCATGATGGGTCACACCATCCCGTGCAAAGACACTCGTCAGTGTCTTGGGGCAGGCAGCATGAGCAGTACGATTACAAAGTGGACCCCTCGCTTTGTACCCCATTCTGTGTCACTAGCCCGACCAAACGGTGTCCCTTGTGGGCGGCACAACCACACTGCAAGCGACACGCCCTCTAGTGGAGCAGAACAGTAACTTCAGACAACGGGTAGGCGCCATTTGACACTGGTTTAAGTCTCCCATCCATGGGCATGCTGCAGGCAGGCGTCTCGCAGAGTGTTGCTGCCAGACATTTCGGCATTCACAGAGGCGTCAACCACAGAGCCTTTAATCGCTTCCAAGCCGTTTACAGAAACATCGTACGGGTTTGTATTGCTCATAGGGCGTGGACTACATAGAATCTTAAAACTCTATTTTTCTGGAAGAAAGCGTGTTTGTGAAAGTTTGTGATGTTTTCAAACGTCACAAAAACCACTTTGAATGTGTTTGCGCTTCTCATTGATTTCTTTACAATTCGATTACCAGAGAGTTCCTTTATGTTTCTTTGTCAACGAAAACATGCATTGCGCTAGGATTAAATGTTCTGGTAGAAATAAGTTAAGAAGACAGACGCCCGAACTGTTTTTTCAGTAATTTGTCAACAGTGAGACATATATTGCGGGGACCAAAAGAATGACGCGGACTTTGTTTTGCCCAGTGATTAATTCCATATATGGCGTTGTTGGCCACTGCCATACACCTTGTTCATGTTGTGTTGCTAGCGAAGAGATATGCGTGTTTGTTTTTGTGGGAATATGTGTCACGACGGGCGGTACCTTATCTTATTGGACTTCCGACTTTTGAGAATTATTGAACAAACGGTTTAGGGCGATCTTGTAAATGTAGATTTAATTTAGCAATCGTCACCAAAACCTTTTCTGCTTTAGGTCAGTGGTTTCTAAACCAAAGGGTGACGATGCTGTGAAATAATGTGAACAACTAGAGCAATCTTCCGAGGGAAAAGATTCTCATACTTCGACACGCTCTCACAGGCAAAACACTACTAGCTCAAGAGCCCCCACCCTCGTAAAATACTCAACTGCAGCGAACTGTTATTCAGCATATATTTCAAAACACTAACTGGCTCGACAACATCAAATATCTACAAAGTAT
>SMGT01015885.1:316706-333193 GCA_004794575.1 Lanistes nyassanus | reverse complement strand
TCTTTTCCTGCGGGAAGGTATTTTGTGCTAGACACAAAGGTAGACTAATGCTGTGATACTGCTGGCTAACTAGACTTGCTGCTAGGCAAAGCCCGACTCCGTAGTCCACTGCACTGCAATGTGCATTTATGTCAAGAGCTGAGAGATCAGACTCACGTCAAGCGTAAAGGCCGGTTTTTTCAGACAGTGTTCTTTTTATTAGATAACATTTTCCATCCGTCCATCCATCTAGGATGATGGTAACGTGTGGTTGCTAGTGACGCAGATTGTCAGTTCCAATCACGCTCCAGCACACCTACAGTGTGGCTCTTGTTTGCAAGACTGGCTAAACGGGCTATTGTTGTTGTTGTTGTGGTGGTGGTGGTCGTGGTGGTGGTGGTGTATCTAACACCACCTCTGAAATATTTCATGGACAACGCAGTCTATCCTGGCAGTAGCTTTCCTGGCAGCTTTTCATAAATAAGGTGTTTGTGTTGTGGGTAGGGGGCGATTGCTTCAAATTTATAAAGTTTATTCCACAAAACAGCAGAAGAGAAAATGTCTTGTACAGGACGCAGAACGCGGCTTGGGCCTAACATTATGAGGATAAAAACTGGCCCTCGAAAACCGTACTTTTAACAGCATGAAATTTCTTTTCCCTCCTAGAAAACGTTTGACATTTTCTCTGCGACTCCACCTTCACGCGTGAGTTCGGGAATAACGCCAACAGACAAATATTCCTGCTCACATCCTGGATTAATAATTCTGCCTCGGGCAACTTCTAGGTTTGAAGAGCTCTTGCTTGGAAGCTAAACTGTCGTCCCAAGGAAAGTGGTTTGTCCCTCGCGGCCATCTGTTTGATAAGAACCCGATAATTACTTCCTGATTGTTTGCCGGAGGGCACTTTAAACTAGTGACTGTGATCAATTTTCCCCTTCCAGTTTCACTCACCATCGCAGCAGAAGTAGAATTCGGTAAATATATAGAAGAAATTTCTTTTAAAGCTTTGGTTCGTGTTCTTGAAACTATAGTTATTACACTGAAGGAAGGGCAAGGGACTAATTATTTACTTGCAAACTCGGGTCGCGATGAGGTGCGCAGTGTCATTAAAAAACAGTTAAAGCTTTTCGTTCATTTTTCTTATGTCTGCTGCAAATTATGCCACGTGACGTATGACGTCAGATATGGCTGCCAACACAGTGCTGCTACCATCTAAACAAAGTCAAACAAGAACCTAATTTATCTTTGTTTTTCCATTGCTACGGAGTCCTATGGATGTAGCCAAACGTTCCTCGAGATGCTGATCTCGCTGATCTGAGGTTTGCTATACATACACGTAGAAATCTGAGGTCATAGCCATGCGAGGTGGCATCTTACCGCGAAAAAAATAATCCAACGCTGTACTGAACGATCGAACAGTCAGTCTTAAAACTCTCTGATAAAAACGTCGTAGCACATTCTGACTGCTTTTTGTAGTTGACTTCTGCATCTGGGAGGAAAGAAAGATTTGTCGTCATTGTCATCGTTACTATTATATCCTCCTCCTCTACCAGTAAGAATGATATTCTCGTTTGCGCATGACACGAAATGCGTACAAAACTCAAAGCATCGACCACCGCGCATGATCTGCGCACTTTATATGTCGGGGTAATCAGTCGTGCAAGAACTAATGATCGCTGGAGCGTGTTGTACACTTCAGTATCCCTGCTTTCCGCACCACGGCCTACGTTCTTACCCAGCTGTCCGCCTGCCTTGTCCGCACTTCAGCTTGCTAATGTCTCGTCTCGTGTAATCAACCGTGACGCATCAAAGGCGGCGCTGTGGGCAATACAGTGCCAAGTGACGACCAAAGAAATTCGTTGTGCTCCTTGTAGAACGAGGAAAAGAGTTGCGTAGTTACTCGGACCGGCGAGGTTCGTATTGACTGGCAGGTAATAGCCAATAAGGTTGACAGCAGAACAAGAGTTAAACTATATTCTGCAGAAGAAGGTACTTGTTGGATTGACAGGTTGAGCCAATGCTAGGCTAGCAAAGGTAGGAGAAAACATTGATTGGGTCTCACTTCCGGCTGTGTGATTAAAACGACTCGGGTTTGTGATTTGCATGTAAAGATTGTGAGCACATTTCCTCCTAAGTGTTTGATTAACCAGTTTGTTGTTTGTTTATTTTTTCCATCGCCTTTTGCTTTCCCAAAACAGAGGGAGAGAAAGAGAGGCGGAGAAAACATGAGGGGACCCAACTGCCCAACATATCGTCCATTCTAACTTTGCACATGCCATCTGCTTTCACTTCCGATCTTTTCCACGTGCATTAATTTTGTATTAATGTCTGAGTTTTAGTCAGCAGTTCTCGATAATTTTTTTGTGGAAAATAATGCTTTTAGTTGAGTTTGGCATCAGCTCGTGTATTTGACCTGACGGATGTTTCATTCTTATTGGCCTACACAAAATTTATATTGGTATTTCACCATCAAATATAATTTCAGAATAGCTACATAAATTCAGAATTAACAGCTGACATATGTTTATAATTAATAGCTTCGGTATGATAGGGAAACAGGACAAACACGAACAAAGGTAGTTGTTTTTAAACGACGTCCATTTATTTTCTACATTCCTTGCACACATACAACTGCCTGTAAGGCATGGAAACACCACGCGAACAACTTGTAAATGAAAGACATCTATTAATTTTTTTCCTGAAAAGGTACAACGACAACACTTTGTTCTCTGAAGAAACACCCACGCTAAAGAGATGACATGTGCATATCACTGTGTTTGACAGAACCTGAAACAAGCAGCTTGTAAGCTACATGTTTTCAATGTCGAGCCGAGATTGTTAACTTGTTATTCTGTTCACTTTTAATATACATTGCTGAGAACAGCGCAAGCCGAGAAAGGCTAATGTTCCAACCCGATTATAAAACATTAATTTGACTGTTCTTGACTAAAAGTACCCATTACCGCGCATCTAGATACGCTTGGGCGATCACAGATTAGAAACGGTCATAGATCACCCAGCTGTTAACAGTTTACTGCAGATCGAGATGATTCATATTATACCTTTCTCGTGTAGCACATGCAGTTCAATTCTCAATATATATATATATATAATGATGTCTCTTACTAAAGATGCAGTTAAACCACTAAACTCTGTTTTCAGACGCAGGCTCAACAAAGTCTACCCCTTCCTCTACAGTTGAAGTAGAACTTGATAGAAGTGCGGCTGCACTCTACTTCTGTAGATCCGGTTGTGCTAACTGAAGACAACAGGTGTAATTTTACTTTACAGTCTGAAAATGTCTACAAAGTGTTAGAGATTGAATTTAAGAAACCATGAAGGCTGGAAATGAGCAGATTCGACTCCAGAGCCATATCGTATCCCTAGAATGTTTCAGTTGTAAGTGAAATATTTGTGTACTGCACAATGTTACAGTCTTACAGTCTTAGCGTTGGCGAAACTGATGACCAGTGAACTAAGTCGCGCGGAACGGCGTGAGCGGTGACTGCACGCGACGGGGCGCGCTCTAGATCAAATAGTCGAGGACGTCGTTCTCGGAGCGGGCCGCCTTCAGCCTGATGCACGTGTAGGCCAGCGCCTCGTCACGCGGAGTCCCACAGACGTAGTAACGCGAGCGGAACCCGCTCACCTCCCGGCAGCAGTGGTCGCGGCACTCCATGCTGTCTTGGCACAGCTCACCTGTTACAGGGGGTGGTGGGTGGGTGGGAAACAAATGGAATTAAACTTGACACGTCCTAAGTTTTTTAAAAATAAAGTTTAAGCACGTGTTAGCGAAAGCGATCATTCAGTAGCTGCAAAATTTCAAGCCTTAACTAAAACCACAGAAGGAACTTTTAACCAATGAGCCATTCGCCATAAACTTTCGCTATTATTAGCTGTAAGACAATCTAAAAATATATGGGAGTAAATAACTTGCATGTTGACGCGCAGTTATCATTGACACATTTTATGTTCCATTTATTTTATCTTCAATTATCGCAAGTTGCTTTACGAGGCAAAAAAAGTGGGAAAGTTGACATCCAAAGGTCACCCACCCTTTTTACCTTCTGCTTTTCTATTCGGCGATCTCCGAATTGCTGTTGTTGTTTGTTTTGTAATACTTTCTCACCTCACTAAACCCTAACCCCCCGCCAAACGGACAAGTCCCTATGACCGTGTTTAAAAGAACTGTGTCCTGTTGCAGGGTTCAATTGCCGGTAACATTGTTCGAGCGTCAGACGCTCTCTCTTATCGCGTATAAGGACGTACATTGCTGCATAAACTAATTTTGTGTCTTTGATTGCAGTAAAGGTAGTTGATGATATATATTCTCCATTCACCGGAAATGCGTTCTCTTGCTTCCTAGACCTAGTGATAGACTGCGCGAGCGTTTGTATCTCTTTTTCCTAACATAAAGTGCCCATAAGTCGAACATTGTGAACGAACTCTACGTCTATTTCTTTGTCTGGAAAAAGAGAGACGAAAGCTTAGCGAACCTGGGTCAGGGGTCACTGCCACAAATGTTGGTATTTTAACGTGCCCATCAGTTTCAGGATTTGAACAGACCTACAAACGGGGAATTTATTTTAATGCATGTAAGCTCATGAAAGACGTTCCTTTAACCTCAACAGACCGGATTAGCAGAGACAATCTCAACAGGCCGGACTAGCACAGACAACTTCAACAGGCCGGATTAGTACAGACAACCTCAACAGGCCGGATTAGCAGAGACAACCTCAACAGGCCGGATTGGTACAGAGAACTTCAACAGGCTGGATTAGCACAACCTCAACAGGCCGGACTAGCAGAGACAACCTCAACATGCCGGATTAGCACAGACAACTCCAACAGGCTGGATTAGCACAGACAACCTCAACAGGCAAGATTAGCACAGACCTCAACAGGCCGGATTAGTACAGAGAACTTCAACAGGCTGGATTAGCACAACCTCAACAGGCCGGAATTGCACAGACAACCTCAACATGCCGGATTAGCACAGACAACTCCAACAGGCTGGATTAGCACAGACAACCTCAACAGGCCGGATTAGCACAGACAACCTCAACAGGCCGGATTAGAGGCTCTCGCACAGACTAGAATGACAGAAACTTTAGGCCTGTTGGTCGAATATTTCTTGCCCATACCCATCCCCTCCATCCGCGCGCAGGATCTTTTACCCCACCCCACGAGCCACCAGAGACTTCTGCTGGATGCTCTCTTGCTGTTAGTTTTGATGTCAGATTCCTGTCAGCAGGCAGCTTTTCTGTACGTCTGTAGAAGTGTTGATCGTCTGCTAATAATGTCCCCCTCGTGAGTGCATGCCGGCGACTGTGGAACGTTTGTAACGTGGCTGGGGTGGGTTTGTCGATGTCAGACACTTGTGATCAGCAGTTGGGGCTTATATCTCTTGCATGGGAACATATTCAGTCTCTGGAGGGTCATAAGGAATGACACTGTCTGCTGACACCACACGGTCGAGCCGTTATTAGGACACAGGGGGAAAACCACTTCTCTTTGTCTGCATTAACTCCCTCTCTTGTACTTCTGTCTGTCGGTCTGTCCTTCAGTAAGTCAGTCAGTCGTTTGCCCCTACTCTCTCTCCCTCTCCACTCTCTGTCTGCCGCCCTCTTTTTCTGTCCCCGCTTTCTCCCTCCGTCCCTCTCTGTTTTTCTGCCCCCTTCCCCCGTCTGTCTCCCGTTTAATGCGCGCATCTAAACCCCCTCCCTCCCTTTTTGTTTCTCAGTTTCTGTGTCTGTCTGTCTGTCCGTGCACGCGTTTGCGCGTATGGATGTGAAGGTTAGAATTGGCAGTCGCCTCTCCTGTTTAAAGAGATCTACATCATAGACCGGACGCGGAAGGATTGTGTGCATGCACATGTCTTTGAAGGCTGCAGCAAACTTCCGAGCTATGCCTACAGCCAGGTGAAAGATGGTGGCAAGCTCTGCAGCTCTGTCTGCTGTTCCATGACCACTTCTCGGCAATGTGCGCCAACGTAAAGAGAAGGTGAACGCACATCTACTGCATGCCAGAGTTTCAGCGTTTACACATAGTGTACGTGCATTTACTCTTTGAGTAAGCGCACATTGTCAGCCGGTGAACATCAAACAACAATGTTTTTTAAAGTGCTGTGGTAGGTTCTGGGTTGTTGCGATCATAGGCGCCGTTAGTGTCTGCTGACCATACAGGTGAGATGGTAAAAGTCCGTTTGTGTGATCAGTTCAGATACGACCGTAACAGTATACTTATCAGGTCAGTTCCCATGAGATGGTAACAGTCTATTTGTCAGGTCAGTTCCCATGAGATGGTAACAGTCTATTTGTCAGGTCAGTTCCCATGAGATGGTAACAGTCTATTTGTCTGGTTAATTCTCTCTCTCTCTCTCTCTGAAGCATTCATTCAGAGTCAAGTGCTGGCGTTTATTTCCAGCTCTGTTATTGTTATTCTGCTTGACTGTACATTTTTATGTCGAGGCAGTAGGAGCGATTCAGATACAAGTATACGGTTTAAGTTTATTTGCTTGTATTATCTTGACGATAATGTCCCGCCATCTGCACACTGACCAGGCTAGCTTTGTCCTGTCGTAGCGTTGGCATGGGATTAGCGTTCCATGTTTTCTGTTTATTCTCATGTCGCTGTATCCTAAACTCCGGCTGTCAGTTTCAGTCTCGTTATTCAGTCGCACGAGGCTGGGAATTTGCAGTATGTGTGATTCTGACTGTAGATATATCATGTTTCCGTGCAGTTTGGATACACCTTTAATTTTATTCAGTCTGAGACTTTTTATTTTCATTCGAACTGATTACTTCATTCAGAGAGAGAGAGAGAGAGAGGATGTCACTCCAAGTTGGGAGGAGGGGGCGTGCGTTCATGTAAGTGCGTTTGAGAGAGAGAGAAAAAAAGACGGGAGAGAGCGGAGAGAGAGAGGGGGGCAAGATACTTGGGGGGGGGCAGAGGGGGGAGGTGTTGCACGGGCACTCAGACTTTTCAGTCGCACACCCCCATCCCCCAAGCCTGTCGTGTTCACCCAACAAGGCCCCCAGACCAAAATGACAAAGAAGCTGGTCTTTCAGCTTTCAACTGCGCATGCGTCAAAGTGGAAAGGTGCGTGCCGTGTTATGCAAATCGCCGCTGTTCGTTCTGTCACCCGAGCATCACTGTGTGGGGGGTGGGGTGGGGAGATCGGGAGGTGGGTGGATGCTGTCGCTTAGGGACGACAGAAGCGGTCTTAATGTTTAGGGAACTCACACTGGCATGGCCAGCCCCTTTGACACCTGGCCCTGTTGCAGCTCGGCAGCGGATGTTTTCTTCTCCCAGCAGTCTTACGGCTGGTTTTTGATCAATCGAATGCTGTCGCCAATTTGAATGCCGTGAAACGCTTGCAACAAAAATTGTTTAAAAAAAAGGAAAAAGCTGATGGAAGGACCTGTCACTGCCACTTCACCCGTCTAACTGAACGTGGCATTAATGAAGGAAACGACGGAGGGACGGAGGAAGGATGGAGAGAGCAGGAAACTGCAGGGTCGGCATCGACACTGTCCAACGGCTGTCTGTGTTTCAGGTAGGAGTGAAGTGCTGCGCAAGTGCTTATGTAAATTACTGATTTTTACCTCCCCTAGAGGTGCCACAATGCGTCAAGTTTGACTGACACACGTTCGATCAAGTTCTTAACTACCACTCAAAGATAAAAATGGACGACGCGCTAAATTTCAGTACAGGAATAATTTTTTTAACCTAAAAAGAAAGGTAGCTGTGTGTAAGACCTAACATGGCATTTTGATCCAAAACGAGGTTTTTTAACTGATAAGGAGAATTATCACGCTTCCTCACACTAGTCATTTATGTCGAACGAAACAGATGGTCCGGAAAAATTCTGTTCAAACAAATTCCGAACGAGTTCGATTGAAATATTTCCCTTTCAATTTCTAACCACAACGTAAAGAAAAAGGAACATTTTTATCCGATCGACCGAGCCTTGTGAAACGGGATTTACTGTCAATAAGATATAGTGATTACGCCTATAACATCCAGATCTAAAGGGAGGAAAAACTAAAGAAAATAAACTACGCTTTTAAAATAATGTAAAATCGCCGGGAGATTTAGCAGGTAACGAAGCCGGCCAGTCACTTGAGCGTAAACCAAAATGGCTGTAGCCGTGTGAAACTGTTGTCTCCTTGCGCTGTGCTAAACTGCTCGCCGAGATCCTGATAAGGGCGTCGAAGGGAAAGTGAATTATGCTCACGAGTGCCTATTTGCGACCGCGTTTCGTTGCCCTCAGGGAGCCCAACGTAGAACGGATTAGCAAAATTGCTCCCGGCTCGCTGACCCAAGAAGCTATCTGTTTGGCATGGTGTCCCAGCAACCTCATGAAAATCGTGTAAAATCGGATGTTGGATAAAGCTACAAATGTATTCTTTCACAGGGGAGACGAAAATAGCAGAGACAAAAGATTGCATTTTCTGTTGGCAGACTTTGAGACCACGCAACGCCAGCCCTTTGAACCTGCTTTTATATGTTTTAAGAAAATATACACAATCCGTTGTGAAACGTTAAGGGACTGGAAAACATCCTGTAGGTGCTCTCTGCAAAAGCACACGTCGGATGTCTCACGGTACAGAACAAATCGCAGGCGTATGGCTGGCAGATCGAGGGCGGAGGGGAAGAAGGGGCTGGACTGGAGTGAGGGACTCAGCGACGAGAAGAGAATTCTTTCAGTCAGGAATGGCAGCTGATACCTTGTACAGCAGTGCTGAGTAATCGGCAGTCAAAACTTTATAGATAGGGAAATTTTCAGACTTCTTTCTTGAAGCTGCAGCAATATTTTTGTACAACAGAGGTTTTACATGGTACGAAGAAATTTTCAAATTAAGAAAACTCCGTTAACCAAAAGAGGACAGATTTAGTGGTCCTGTTGAGGGGGAAACTGTCAGCTGGAAGGAGAACACAAATGTGGGAAATCGACCTTATCTCGAGCTAATTAACAGGCTAAAAACATAAACTTTTATATCTGGGAAAGATATCTGGGGGCCTGGTTAGCTCAGTTGGTAGAGCTGCGGACTAGCAAGATGGAAGGTTGTGTTCGAATCCAGGTGTGGCGAAGGATTCTTTCCTGGAGTTAAACACTGTACAAACTCCATTCGGCCATTTCCCCGCACATTAAAACTGCCTGTCCGCACTGACCATCTTACTGCAGCCATCAGTCTGGTGGTTCCTTCAGTACATAGTTTAGTGATAGGACCCCTTCCCCCCATAGTGCGAAATCACCGCGAGGTGGAAGCACTGTCCCTCTAAATAACCACCACCACCTTCTGCAGAGGCACAATTGTTGTGGGCGACTGAGGCATTCCCGATGGCTTACAGACTAAATACAAATGTAAATAGAAAATGTCTGTCAGGGGCAGGGGTGGGAGGTGGTTGGGTGAAGTACGTTGTCTTTATAATGTCATCCCCGTGGTCCACGTTATCCCCGTGGTCCACGTTATTGAGACGTCGTAAATAAGCTACAATTCAGGACACCAGGAATGACAAATATAACGCATTGGGATAAATCTGTTGCTTACAGTCAGAGCGGGTGTCCCACTAGCAAACTAGCAATTAGTATTAATAGATGAGAAAGAAAATTAGTTTTACCTGAACCTTTCAGCAGGCTTGATTGTTTTTTGACTTTTTGCGTATCCTGACAGACACCCCTGCGGCTATTCTCTCCTGCAAAGTTAAGAAACAAAAGTACCCCTAGATGCACATCATGTCACACAGGAAAAGGAGTTCGGGATGACGGTGGATGCTTCACGTGCATGCAAACATGTTGCGTGTGATGGCGCTATTCGGGGCTGGTTTCTGTTACCTTGATATGTTGTCTTACCTCCAAAGAACTCGTACTTTTTAAAAGGCGTCACAGTGAATACACACACATCTTGTTCGTAGCAGCACTGAGCAGTAGAGACACACCGCTCGTTGGTCTTGGCGCACTGGAGACACAGAAGCACAACATTTTACATGAAACTTTCCCACGGGAGACACAGAAGCACATTTTACAAGAAACTTTCCCACGGGAGACACAGAAGCACATTTTAGACTAAACTTTCCCACGGGAGACACAGAAGCACATTTTAGACTAAACTTTCCCACGGGAGACACAGAAGCACAACATTTTACAAGAAATTTTCACACAGGAGACACAAACAGGAATATAAATAGCGTCTATAGAAAGCACTCGCTTGCAGAAAAAGTCTCGACAATTTGTTGTTGTTGTTTTGGGTTTTTTCCCTCTTTCTTTCTTTCTTTGATGTGCGCTGTCTTTCCATCAACTCGCTTTATTAGAGCTGGTGAAGTCTTCCTGAAAGTCGTCTCTACACCCATCAATCCCCTTGAAATATTATATTTAACCTTTTAAAGTCTTTCTAAATTGTTATCTCTGCCCCTGTTGAGTGTTTTCTGTATAGAGTTTTTACTATAGGTCGTCTGTCTGCTAGTGTCGCAGTTCTACTTGGGCATCTCTTCAGCTGACACTCTAACACAGGTTTTCATTTAAGAAAACTTTTTTTTGTTGAAAACCTCCAAAAGTGTTTCGGTTTTTCTTGCAGGGCTTCTGGCCCCGGCTCATACGCAAGCTTCTCACTCAAAGAGGAAGCAAGAAACACTGCCAGTCACAGTTTTGAGAAAACATTGTTTCACTTCAAACTAACAACCAAACTAATCACGCGACGGCAGTGTGCTGCAACACGCGTCCCTACCCCCATCAACGCAACAGAACGGTCGCGCGTTCGATGGGTGTCTGGGTAGAGCAGTGTGCCGTAATGCTCAAATGCATTTTTAAGGCGGAAAAGGAAGACGGATTTCACAAGACACCACACAACAACATGCTTTCCAACAGACAAATGTCTCTCACAATCTTCGGGGCCATTTTAATGTCAGGGTCAGGATCTTAGACAGTTCTGCGTTCTCCGTTCCTTTTTTTCTGTTTCTGCCTCTCAATCTCTGTCTCTGGCTCATTCTGTCCTCTCCTTCTGGCTGATCTTGGTGTGCATGCGTGCGTGCGTGTGTGTGTGTGTTTTGGAAGGCATTTACCTTCCTATTTACAGCAAATATTGAGATGTCACGAAACATTCGACAACGACAACCGCGCGCATGGCTGTTCAGTCGGATGAACGCTCCGATCATGAACATCCACGATGATTCCGTGTCGAGTGTCGAAGTTGGCTTTACGTTTAATACAAAGCTTTTCTTGATGGTTCTACTTTTAAAGCAACACTTTTTCTAGATGCCTCCGCTACTAAGAAACACCAACACGATTTTCTGGATGGCTCTAACATTAAAAATAACGTTTTTATGGAGTCCTCCAGAAAAAACGCACATGCAGACGGGTAAGGGCCTGATGTTGACCGAACTGAAACGAACATAGAGTACATATAGCCGCAATATAGTGAATATACCCCAAACAGTTGACTAAAGATAGACGTTTGCTGCTGCCCTATAGTCTCAAAAGGGAAAAGGGGATAAAAATAAAATCGATCCACACACATACGCACAAGTACGCACTGCACACATATGCTGTAAGTAAAATACTTTGTTACGGAATAATAAATGGAAGGCTCTTTTCGGACATTATACTTTCAAGTTAATTGCATTCTTGTGCAGCCATTATAAGTTAACAAGCAAGCAAAGAAAACAAACACGCTTAAATAAAAATACATTTTTCGTCTAGAATTCCAGAAACCGGATTCAGAAAACAACTCTCTTCTCTCTTTAATTGTTTTCATTTCTCTCTCTCTCTCTCTCTCTACCTTCTTTTTTTTCTGTCTCAAGCAAACAGATCGTGGAAATTGCTTGGCCCAGTACCATCCCGTTCGATCGTTCTCTGAACACAAACCATCTGAAAAGCAGTTATTAAATGTTGTTCTTGTGCTGCCTGCGAGTGAGTACTTGGTGCTGGCAATTAAGAACAAGGTGGATGTGGAGGGGAGGTATCGCTTTCGGTAGAGGGACACAAGTGTTTTCTTTCGCTCTGGAAGTTTTATGTTGACCCAGAATGGCCACAAGGGTCCTGCCTGCTTGTGTTTACTCAAGTCTGCCAATATGTATTTAAAGCATAGTGTAAGCTCACAGCTCATCTGTAACTACCAGCAGCTGTACACACCAACAATAAAAGCAAAATAAAAACTAAATAACGAAAGTGCGAGTAGTGTAGGGGAGAAATCCTGCACGCATCTGCCTAGCTGTCTCTGCGTTTGCTGTGGCTTTACAAATACAGTTGGAGGGTGTGGTCGTATTGACAAGAAACTGGCAAAAAAACTTCCCTGAACAAACAACAAAAGCTCACCTTTCTGAAGATTTAAATCTGCAAACCTTATTTGAATGTTTAACGAAAAGACCAGGAGAAGGTACAGAAGGAAAGAGAAAGTGTGAGAGAGTTTCCTTCTGGGCTCTGTTATCGAAATGTTTTGGTATGGCAGCACTGCGTATGACATGACGTCATGCTTTAAGTATAAACACAACCAAGTAAGCTTGAATTAAATAAGTCTTTCAGTGTGATTTCTTACGCTGACTTCGATGAGTAGCTTCCTTCTGAAGTTAAAACATTAGACAGCAATCCGAAAAAGGTTGATTAGTTTTAAAAGGTATACCAAGTGAAGTCTATAAAATACTTGATTAATTAATATATACTTCTTTCAAGATAAAAAAAGGATACAGTTCTCTAGCGAATTTTTGTTGTAGATTTAAGCGTAGTGCAAGGCAAGGTGACGACTGGTCAATTCGCTCTAGCATCGCTTTAGTATTTGGTCTGGACTACATTCAATGCAATCGGTAGGACTATTAATCTTTGACTTGACATCTATGGCGGCGGTCGGATGTCCTTCGGAACCGGTGCTGACAACCTATGGTCCCTTTTCCATCTTCCACCTCGCCGGCACCTTGCCAGCGACCTGCCCCCTGCGAGCGACTGGCTCGCACTTACCACTTTCCAACTGGCAGACTCGCAAAACGAGGCGAACTATTTGGTCGACACTGCTATGTTCATCATCAGTTGGTCAAACCAAGCACCGTCTAACGGGTACACTGATAAAGCGACTACACCATATTAGATACGAACAGACTGCTGGACATTTTGCAAACTTCAGACAAATGAAAGTCTGTTAACTAGATCTATTTCACAGTCTTTCTCTCTATATATCTGTCTGTCTGGCTGCTGTTTTTTCCTGCCTGTCTGTATGTCTGTCTGTCCTTTGTCCTTCATACAACTTCTCAAATTTTCACGCTTCCTTTTCTGAGCTTCATACACCGGCAAATACTAGAGTACATCTAAATCAAATTATTTTGGAGTGAGTGAGTGAGTGAGTGAGTGAGTGAGTGAGTGAGTGAGTGAGTGAGTGAGTGAGTGAGTGAGTGAGTGAGTGAGTGAGTGAGTGAGTGAGTGAGTGAGTCAAAGACAGTGCATTTGTTTAGCTGAATGAAAAAAGAAAGGGCAGAGATAGATGGGAGACAGAAAAACGGGAAAGGAAAGGATGAAGAAAAAGATATGCCAGGGGACAGGAAGAGAGAAAGAAATAAGAAAATAAGAGAAGAGAGAGAGAAGAAGAAAGATTAATAAAATGATGCAGGAAAAAAAGAGGACAGAGAAAGAGAGAAAAGAAAAGGCAAGAAGGATGAAAGAGATCGAAATAGGAATCATAAGAAAGAGAGAAACTTTAAGGGGAATGGGGAACGAGAGAAAAATGAGAGAGAGAGAGACGGGACAGAGAGAGACGTCGCCCGTCTGACTAAAGGTCTGAAAAAAAAACTCGACTCTTGCAGGACGGCAGGATAGATTCCTGTCTGGGACCTGTGCGCTATTGATCTTCCCTCTCGCGAATTTTACGGCTTTCACTCCCTCACCCCTAGCCCATCCCCCTTTGGCAAAGTCAACCCGCCGCCTGAGTGATTTGATGGCATCGCGAAGGGCTTGGCACTGCGGCCTTTAATTTCCACAAGGGACTCAGTCGTTTTCTGAAGTAAGACTGCCAATCTGCGACTCGCGACTCACAACGCTAAGTCTACTTTCTTTTGGCAGGGGGGTGCGGGGTGGGGGTGAGGGGCGGGTGGAGACCAGAAGATGGGGAGAAATGCTGTAGGTAGTGACACCAGCGCTTCGTTAAATGCAGGGTCTCTGAGGTCACAGCCTACCTTTGCTTGCCATATTTGCGTCTCCAAACTACACCTCTGATGCAGAGCTTAGGAAGAAGCAGCAGGAAAGACGCGGTGCCATCAGAGGCAGCGTGAAAAGCCGCGACAAGCAGACGGACTAGATGTTTCATGTGTCGTGCAGACATCGTGTCCACAGGCAATCACTGCCTTTAAAGAAAAAGGAATAATAATTTTTAAAAAAACAAATTGGAAAGACAAAGAAAGAAATGAAGAGAGAAGAATACAACGACAAAGAGAAAGAAAAGACAGAAAGAAAAAGGAAAAAAGAAAAGAAGGAAAGAGAGAGATAAAACCAAAATACTGACGTGCTTAATGGTTTGACTGCAGATACAAAAACTGGCGTGTTTGGAAGACACTTTTAAGTTATCAGCAGATTAACCTTATTAGTCCCGCAATGCTGTGAAGGAGGGTGGGCAGTCGGCAGACAGACTGCGATTGCCGTTTAGCAAATCTTATTGATTTTATCAATGGAAGCGGGGGGGGGGGGCTGTCTCGCCCCCGCTCTGCCCATCCACTTCCAGCTCAATCTTTCGCTCTCTTGGTTCTCGAGTCAACAGACGTAAGCCAAACCAAGGCAGGGCTGGTCTTTTCGATTTTTCGCCGCGATAAGACCTTGTTGCCACGTTGCACGTATTAGGTAAGTGGTTTCCGCTTTGCTGTTGCAAGCTTTAGGCGAGGTCGAAAACCAAATATATTGATCGCAAGACTGCCTCCACTTTCTCCATTCCCCCCTCCTTCTGAAAAAAGTACAAGGAAAATCTCTCTGCAGCCTCAGCAGCTGTAATCCGAACTTCTGAGAATTAGTTCTTTCCACAGAAAAAAAGAAGAAAAGCCAAGCAAACAGGTAATCCAGGAAGTTGTAAAATTTCCCCTTAGATTTTTATTAAAGACTAGGAACTTGCGTTATTAACTACTCGACCGCAAAAATTTAGAAGCTGCAGTAGTGGTGGTGGTGGTGGTGGTGGTGGTGGTGGTGGTGGTGGTGGTGGTGGTGGTGGTGGTGGTGGTGGTGGTGGTGGTGGTGGTGGTGGTATAATGGTGGTGGTGGTTTGCCTATAGGTGCAACTTAATTAAGAACTACACATACAAACTTGCTCACAAACACACCTGCACACAACGAATCACAGAGGAAACTGGCAGAAGCAAGTGCGTTCATGTACAATTATCCTTCGGACATGTTAGAATCAGAAAGTGAGTGTAAACTGGGGCGGGCAGTGCTTGGTGGACAGATGTGGGATCGGTTATTGAGGTGAGAAGCATAACAGCAAACATGGCGTGTGAAGTACAGCGTGCACAGTGGCCAAATTATGACAAAGGAAAGGAGAAAATAATTAATCTCATGAAATCATTAAAACAAGCGCCCAGATTGTTTGCGAAATATCCGGAGTCTTGGAGTTTGCTGGGTAGCTAGAAAGTAGAGTTAACTAGCTGGGTAGCTAGAAAGTAGAGTTAACTAGCTGGGTAGCTAGAAAGTAGAGTTAACTAGCTGGGTAACTACAAAGTAGAATTAACTAGCTGGGTAGCTAGAAAGTAGAGTTAACTAGCTAGGTAGCTAGAAAGTAGAGTTAACTGGCTAGGTAGCTAGAAAGTAGAGTTAACTTAGCTGGGTAGCTAGAAAGTAGAGTTAACTAGCTGGGTAGCTAGAAAGTAGAGTTAACTAGCTGGGTAACTACAAAGTAGAATTAACTAGCTGGGTAGCTAGAAAGTAGAGTTAACTAGCTGGGTAACTAGAAAGTAGAGTTAACTAGCTAGGTAGCTAGAAAGTAGAGTTAACTACCTAGGTAGCTAGAAAGTAGAGTTAACTAGCTGGGTAACTAGAAAGTAGAGTTAACTAGCTGGGTAGCTAGAAAGTAGAGTTAAGTAGCTGTTTAGCAGGAAAGTGGAGTCGCTATAGAGCGAGTGGTATTATCTCCACAAGAAAGACGTTAGCAGTCTGTTCCTTCATATTCAACGGTAGAAATATCAGAAGCATAACCGCGACGTGTTGTGCTATGGGCTCTGGCACTTTATGCAGCGGGGGACGAGGACTGTCAGTGAGCGCTTAGTGACTTGGACAAACGGCGACCCTCGCTTTCAAGGCCTCCGGCATCAGGCAGCCGCAAACAGACAAACATTTGGGACAACTTTTAGATTTTCTTGGACATTATTACCGGTGTTCTGTCGTTACAAAACATAGATATACCGTTCTCTGGTTTCTGAGTGAGAGTCTGAATCCTTCTCCTCCTCCTTCTCATCATCATCGTGGTGGTGGTGGTGGTGGTGGTGGTGGTGGTGGTGGTGGTGGTGGTGGTGGTGGTGGTGGTGGTGGTGGTGGTGGTGGTGGTGGTGGT
>SMGT01015885.1:289126-305235 GCA_004794575.1 Lanistes nyassanus | reverse complement strand
TATTATTTTGGGTGTTTGTGTGTAATTTCCATATACAGAGTTTAGGAGAGGACTGGGTAACTGCAAAAGAGTTATAAATACCACATGGGACAAGGTACATGCTGATCCTCTGCGCCTGCGCAGAGAAGTATTCGTCATTCTCAAACGTCGTTAAAAAACTAGATGAGACCAATGTTCCGATTACTGTATCCCTTTGAGACGTTGATTGTCATGGAGTGAATACTTAATAATATTTTTTCACACATTAATCCGAAACTTTTGGGTGAAATATCTCCGAATAGTCTATGCAAGAAATTATGTTTTTCCTTCACTTTCACTTGAATTGGTTGCCAGGTTTTAACACAGTGTCGCATGTGTTCAATTTCAATGAGTGTATACGGTAGCATATTTGACTTTAATGAATATTAACTGATGTGCATATGATCCAAATGGCTAAATGAATCTAGATAGGGAGATATGTATGGGCTATCTGGCGGGAGGAGGCGGGGGCGTGAAAGGGGCACCATGCAGGAAAAAAACCAGGACTGACACAGGAGCTGAAACTATGACACTCGCTATTGGTATCTAGCACTTTAAGCTACAGGCCCCTCACCCTAATTCGAATGCGACTGAGTTTAGGAAGATTTTTAACAATCTAAATATGTGTGAATATATGTGATGGAGCGGGTTCGCTCCGGTAACCTTTCTCTCTCTCTCTCTCTCTAACTCCAAACCAAGGAAAATACTTTGTCACAGAGGCCTTCTACGTTTTATTGGAGGCCACCGCTGCTGCTGCGCACATTTTCTTCTGCCCACCTCCCTGCCTCTACTGTCCAGTCTCGGCTCTCGTGGCGCGTTACATTGCCAGTACTGCCTCTCCTCTGGCTCCACCACTACTCTGAGGCCTTTCTTTGTTCGGCCCACACAGGGCTTTTACGAGGTTCGGGCGAACCACAACGAAGGCATTACCAGCTACACCAGCAGACAGCGGGTGGAAGTGCCGCGCGTAGCACATTTGGTGTTTGTCACGCGCACAAACCTCATAATAACAGACCTAAGAATATATTAACAGAAACATTGAAAATATGCGATAAATAGAGCGCGCTCTGCTCTTCCTGTTAGTGTTAAGGAAAGTTAAGTAGAGTGAGAAGGAAATAAAGATAATTACGTTAAAAGGCAGTTTAACTAGCTAATTTGAATAGATAAAGATAGGAAATATGCCTACAGACTAACCTAATCTATTAAGATGTTTGATGAGCTTAGTATCTACTGAAAGAGTAATTCGAGTAGAATCCGAAGATGTTAGTTATTAGTATCTGCAACTGTCCTAGAAGGATATAGAAACGTTTAAAGAGAGTGAGCCTAGCAGAGCACGCGGTAAAAGGACACAGTGCCTCACAGCCACGGTTCGCTGGGCACCACTCGACCTGGGCACCCCCCCCCCCCCGGCGACCCTGTGGCTGTGAGCGTGGTGGCCAAACCCGTCTCCGTGATGGCTGCCACCCATCACAATATGTGTGAATATATGTGTATATATATATTTGATCGAAATCAGCATAGATACGTTTAAAATAAATTTAGATCAGAAGACACTATTTGATCTTAAATGATTATATATGTACTCATTTAGATAAAATACCTATCTATGAAATACGTGTATTATGAAGTCAAATACGTATATACGATAGAAAATGTCTTTCGTGCCAAAGCTTCGATTAGTAGGTGGGACAAAGTTCACGAAAGTCAGCCTCTGTACTTTATTCTGTACTTTATTACGTTTTTCTCTCTTTTGGAACATAATCCTTCAATCCTCTGCAGCCAACCTGTCTTGCTGCAAAGTGATGTTAGTACCTAACCACAGCAGGCATAGAAAACGCATCGAACTGCGTTTTCTCACAACAGCTTCGCGAGTACTCCACGTGGGCGTCCGACCAGATGCTGAGACAGATCTCAAAGAGATCCCACCTTCTTTGTCCATTAGCTTTTGGTTTCTGGCACTGTTGCCATCAGTTTTTTCCCCACGCCCACATCCTGTTCTTACATCGGCTGTCTTTCTTCCATCATTTCTTGAGTCTCGAGCCTTTCTATTTCAATAATTGGTGTCATACACATTCCCCACAAAATTAAAATTTTGTACAGACCAGACTTTTATGAGGTAAATAAAGCTGCATCAAAATACTGATGATAATAAGCTATGTGCACAGAGTACTTGTTTTGAATGATGTGCCGAGGGAACGCGCACTCAACAGTACGTTTGCCTATATGTCTATATATGTATATCTTTATTCTCAATGCGGTAACCCCGTATGCAGATTCTTACAAAAGAAAATTGTAGATTGTTGCACATGCTAGTCTGCAATATTGTCTCAAAAAATGCATTCAGATAGACGCACAATGCGACAGAGACAGACTGTCAAGGAAGTGTGCTCATCTGGCCTAAGGAAGACACTATATTGACGATTGCAAGACTACAGATCTGTTCTGCGCACAGAGCTCTCCTAATTGGCGGGAAGATCAATAAGCTATGGTCCGGCCTGTCTGTACGTAAACATGGCGATGACAGCAGACTACTATGACGGACGACGTGGGAACACATGCAGCCAACCCCCGCCCCAACCCCCACATGCCCTTAGCGCGGTGGTACTGGCCTTTTGGCTGCTGAGCAAGATTCAGAATCGTATCACCCTGTAGTGGCGCCGTTGAGGGGGGGGGGGGGTCAGATTATACAGTCGTTTAGCAGGAGAATCAGTTCCGCATGTCAAGTCATCCCATCGTCCAGCTGCTTTGGTAAATTCAGAGTTTTGGAAATGGTCCACTTACATCGATATAGACTTGATTAATACAGCGAACTTTGCGTTTTGATTCCAAGCCGAATGGGTTTAGCAGAGGCGTAATTGACAGGATCGATGTCAGAAGAGACTCGAGGCCAAGAATATTTGATGACATCCTACGTGATCACAACGTTCTTTCAAACATCACCCACCCGCCACCTTACATAAAGCTGGATCATTTCCTTCGCCTCCAGTAGTTGATGTTAGATAGAGGTACAGGTACAGATATATGTACAGATACAGGTACAGCCACAGATACAAATACATGTACAGCAGGTACGGATACAAGTACAGGTACAGATACATCTACAGGTACAGACATATATATATAGAGAGAGAACAGGTCTAGTTAAAAGTGTTTCTACAGAAATGTTATATATATAGGCTATATATATATAGAGAGAGATATACAGAAATATAATCGATATGGAAAGAATACATATTGGTGAGAGAGAGAGGGAGGGGGAGAGCGAGAGGAATAGGATAGTAACACAGATGGGCGTAGTTTGCAAGAGCGTATTGATATAAATATAGACATTGTTACGGATATGGATGTGTAGGGTATGCGTGCGTGCTTGTGTGCGCGCTTTGATGTGTACTCTTTGAAATCGACTATCCTACTCAATTAATGCAAAACTGTGTTCGATAATCCTCCCCGTCCATCCGCCTCCCGTCATAGCTCATTTTCTTCTGTCTTGACTGGAAATCTGCTGTCTCAAAACTCAATTTCAGATGAGGGTGATAACGAACGTCTGCAAACAGGTCGAAGATTCGCCGCACAAAGGTCGCGAGTTGTCAACGGTCAGTCACAATTATCGCCCCCTTTCCACGTGGCCCATTGTTTGGCTATTTATGGAGAGCCGAAAATAAAACCACGGGCTATTGTTTTCCACCTCTCGGCTCACGTTGGGCTCTGTTTTAATGTTTTTTGGATCGATACCAAGATTATTGCTGACCTATAAAATGCTAAACTTGCCCTTTCTTTATCCATTCCTATTTAATCACATGACTTAATTTAGCTTCTTTCCAAGTTTGTAATGGGGTTGTCTTTTTTCGACGATGCAGTCGTATGTAATAAAGAAAAAAGGGAATGAACAAAAGAGGTGGAAAAAACAAGAAAGTTTGAAAGACAGAAAGGGAAAGAAAGAGAAAGAAAGGAAGAAAAGAAGGAAAAGAAAGAAAGAATCACTACGTGTAAGTGCTCTACAACATCTTAAATACATCGTCTGATCCTTTTTATCAATTTGCTGACACCCTCTAGCCTTTTGTACGCAACAAACTAATAACATGCTTCCCATAGCTTGTCCTGCAACTGTAGATTGAACAATATTGTATTGAGCAAAGCAACCATCACACAGACGAACACGTCTGCCAAAGACAACGCAAGCTTTGCTTCTCGTGTCATGTGGAATAAATATGCTGTTGTTGGTGTCAATGGGAGTGCAAGCTGCCAGCAAAATATCGGCTGCTAGCGGGAAGTTTTTACACTGCGCTGTTCTGTTAGATTTCTGTGGGACGATCAAAGAAAACATCGCAAAGGCTGCTCGCAGTATCGATAGCTTTGACTGGGTTCTATTTGAATGAGCCTGTGAAGGGTGAACGTTCTACTGGCGAACGTATACGTTCGTGGTCACGACTGTCAGTTGTAGACATGAAGACAAGATGCAAGTCAGGTTTAAAAGGCAGTCCAGCTTCTGCAACCCTCTGCTTTCCCCTCTCATCCCCCAGCCTTTACATCGAACAGAGTGAAAGCCAGGTTCCTTGAAGTAGTAATAAGAAACTATGGTGTAACAGTTACAGTTTTTGCGACTTTGTATCTAACAAAACCTTCAGCAGAATAACACCGAAGACCGCCCGCCCGCCCGCCCGTGCATGGGCGCAGGCATGCACGCACATGCCTATTCTTTAACCCTCTTGCTTTCCCCTCCCTGTTGTACCCCATGGCTTGGTCCAGGCATGAGCATTGGATGCGCGCATAATATGGCTGCAGATCGTGAACTCTGCTCATCGCGATGTCTACCTTGTGGCCCTAAAGCAGTCCAGGGTGACTTGCACCAGGGTTCTTATCTCCTATTCATTCGTAAAAATGCACGCAAAATATGCAGGACAAAGGGGCGTTACGACCAGCCTTACGACCAAAAATCAGCTACGAACGCTCAAGCAAGCCAGCCCAGGACATTGGTTACAGCACTGAGAATGGCAAAACTACATCTCCCCGAGATCTGGTCGTCTTTGCTCACTTCCTCCCACTCTTACAGCTTCTTTTTCTACCCGGCGACATAGCCCCGAAAATAAACGATACTTCAAGGACAGCTGCATGTTAGCATACTATTTTAAAATCAAAACAAACAAGAGTATGTGGGGAAGTTATAGCTGTTCATTCAGATAACAAAAACTGATCGAATTTTTCAGGTCCAATCGGGCACCCAATACTTTCGAAATAGGCATGCGGTTTTCCCAAGAAGATTGTAGCATGGCCATTTCACTTTGGAGGTAAAGATTCAAGAGACCAGTACAAACGGCGTGCGCTACGTTATCAGAACTACAAACCGGTTGTCACAATGAAACCGAAGTGGACCTTATTCATTAATATAACGACCTTATTCATTAATATAACGACCTTATTCATTAATATAACGACCTTATTCATTAATATAACGACCAACAGCAGATTTAATGGCCTATTTTCATTTCAAAAACAAGATTGCCCGCCACGAAGGGCACAACCCACGTATACAAGTCAGAGCAGGTGCAGCACAGAATAATCAATGGCGAAATGTGTGTGCCCTCCACTGGCTGCACGCAAGCAATTGGCGCCGTTTGTCGCATAGACAGCCCCCAGAGTGGGTAGGTGGGTGTTTTAATGTCCTGCCGCAAAGTAGGTGCATATCAGGACGGTGTTGCTTAGACAAATTTACGTGCTGCCACACTGGGACCGCTGTCGCATCAAAGGCTTCAGTCCCACCCAGTCACATTATACTGACACCGGGCCAACCAGTCCTAGTACTGTTCCCTGTAGTGCCAGACGTCTGGCAGCTACTAGACTGACAATTTTTAAGTCTCAGGTTATGACTCGGCCGGGGCACGAACCACTGACCGTCCGCCTCGGAAGCGGACGCCTTAACCACTAGACCACCGGGGCGGTCTGTCCCCAGAGTGATTTTCGGGATCCCCTTTCACTCCTGCAAAAGGAACATCTGGTCAGCTGTCTGTGGATGGTTTGCCCGTCAGCAACGCCCCAACACATCGCACAGGTGGTCGATAGGATCAAGGTGAATTTGCTGGTCATTCCATTCAAGTCATTTGCTGCTGTAGGAAGCTGGTGAAGACCCGAGCCCTGTGTAGTCTGGCATTGTCATCCTGAAGAATAGCTCCTGGTGCAATTACCTTCAGAGCTGGCAGTGCGAGGAGCTGCAGGATGTCATCCCTGTAGACCAGGCAGTCAGGTTGCCGGACCCAGGCCGAGCAGCGCGATGAGCTGGCGTTAGGACAGGTCTGCCTTGAATTGCAGGGTGGCCTGATGCACCCGGTTCGTTATCCTCTGGTCGCTGTGTGACGTTGCTGGCCAATAGCTCGCAGCTGCCGTCTGAGTGTGTTGGCAGTGGCTGTTCTGCCCCGTAAACCTGACAGAACGACACACATGTCATCCTGTCGGAATGCCGATCGTGGCCATCCCGGACATCTACGCTTGTTGACACTTCCTGTCTGATTGAAGCGGTCTGGCAATGTCACAATGACTGAAGGGGTTACCCCAAACAGAAAACTAACTTCTCAGATTCCGATGTCTTTCTACAGCCAGCCAGTCGCATTGCCGCGATCGGAAGAACTAAATGACCTGGTTCGTGATTTGGACTTATCCAAGAACAAGGCAGAATTGCTAGGTTCAAGACTCCAATATGAAATCTTCTAGAAGAAGATGTCACAATTGCTTCATATCGAAAGCGCCACCAGCAGTTGAAGCCTTTCTTTAGAAAGGAAGGTAATCTGTTATTCTGTTCCGATATTGAGGACCTTATGAATGCCTTAGAAATCACTCATGATCCACAAGAATGGAGACTGTTTGTAGACTCTTCGAAACTGAGTCTTAAGGCTGTGCTTTTGCACAGAAACCGTCTTCCATTCTAGTGGCGCATGCTGTCCACATGAAAGAGACATACGACATTCCCATCTGGATTTCTTTCCTGACAACTGTGGTATGGTTAGTGATGAACATGGCGAAAGTTTTTATCAAGATATCGCAACAATGGAACAAAGATACCAGGAAAAATGGTCCACTACCATGCTAGCTGACTACTGCTGGACACTCCCCAGAGATGCTCCCGAACCACTGTACAAGAGACAGGCAAAGAAATCTAAGTAGTAGTCTAACTTGATTTTTTACAGCTATTAACCATAGGCCTATTGCTATTGGCATGCATTTCGTGATGTAAACAATAATTATTGCAGATTACAAAAAAATAGAGCCAAATTTGTATTTTGACTGTCATATTCATGTTGAGCACATAAAAATTGATAAGAAATGACTTATTTTATTTCAGTAACATGACTTTTGTAAATATTTGTTGACCAGTGTTATTTAGGACAATGCTTCCACCTTGCGGTGATTTCGCACTATTGTGGGTGGGGTCCTATTACTAAACTATGCACTAAAAGAACCACCAGACTGATGGCTGCAGTAAGATAGCCAGTGCGAACAGGCAGTTTAATGTGCGGAGAGATGGCCGAATGGACTCTGTACAATGTTTAACTCTAGGAAATAATCCTCGCCTACACTAGGATTCGACCTTCCACCTGCTAGTCCGCAGCTCTACCAACTGAGCTATCCAGGCCCCCAAAGCTGTTGGGTCCATAAAACCCACCATTCCTTTAACAGTGGCTAAACTGTGCTCACTTTACACATGGTTTCCACGTGCATTGCAATTTTTTTTTATCCGTTCATTTTTCCTTTATCACCTTCACGCATTTTATTTACACACATTGTCTTGTGTCTTGAGTGCACGTTTAGTGTGCACAAACGCGCCAGCACTGACTTCCAAGCACAACGACATTTACTGTTGCAGCATGAAACAAGCTCCATCCAAATGTAGGGCGTCGGATGTCGAGTTGTTGCGAATCACGCAAGTTCGTGACCTGCGTGCCAAAGTGCAGCTGGCTTTCAATTCTTCTGAGTAGTATAATATATTAAGCCCAGTGAAGGTCCGCGGTTCTAATGGTATTTGCTATCGTAGGTTAATTGTGATGTTCTTATCACCGAGTACAATGCAGAACATTGGGCATATTGTTTCTATGTACTAAACAATTTCTGAGCAAGCGGTGACAGTTAAGGCATGTAAACAATTTCATCAACCTCACTTGCATACTGGGTGCGGCTTGAAATCCTATGCTCATTGGCTGGAGTAAACCATTCATCGATTTGAAATACACCCAGCTGTATTTAGAACGGAGGTTGTAATTTTTGCCACCAGATTTGGGAGGACCGTTTCAGTCATGAGCACAAAAGTGCCCATGAGTTATGTCCATAACATAGCACTGTCAAGAACAGAACTTGCATGAATAAACTATAATGCACGAAATCCATCTTCCAACTAATGAGGGATCATTTCGACCCTACGTGTACTTCACTCATGCGGGTGAAACTGTTTATCACAGCCTTTACCCCTGTGTGGCGCTGTGTGGGGGAGGGTGGGGCTTGGGGTGCTGGCGTAGCGTGGTTATTTCTCTGACCCCAGTCGGGACTTAAAACCTAATATTTTCCTGCCGGAAAAAGAACTGTCGAAAAGTGGGTGCTTGCACGCTAATTCAGAATAATAACGGGGCTCCTTCGCGTTTGTTGTGCACGCACGTAAGGCCGTGTGCTGATCCTAATTTCATGTAGACAAATGCACGTGCGCTTAAAGCAGAGGGTATACCTAACATTGCTCGAAAAATACGCGCGCTGTGCGTGCGTGCGTGTGGTCGAAAATCGGCCTTGACGTATCACGAGTTACCGCTTTGAGTAAACCCATATTTTTTTTGGGGGGGGGGGGGGGGGGGGGGCCTGGCTAGATGGTTACGAATCTTTCAATCCCATGGGTCTGAAGAGGCCAGATATTCTAAATTATACAGCATTTTCAATAGCAAACATGAATTTTCTCTGGAAGGAACTGGGGGATTTATCGAAACCTCTCTTTTACCTTCTCTCCGCCGCTACAGAATGAAATAACTCGGCCATTCCTAAACGTGTTGGCTCTGTTAGAACCAAGTGGGACACAAATTTGAAGGGTAGTTGAAAACACTGACAGCATCTTCACCACACAGCAATTTGCCACGGATCTCTGCAAATAAGTATTTACAACTGAGAACAGTGAGGACAACTAAAAATAGCTTCCTGTCGATTTTCTGACGCGAAGTTTGATACTACATGAATACCCTGCCCGTTTCGCACTCTCACCGGCAACGGAATTTTGTTTCTGGTTTCCCTGGATACAGAAGCAATTGTCTTGGGATGGGGTAAAGAAGGAAAATAAGATTGTCCGCCCCTGGAACTACTGGGAAAATGTGATGACTCATTTGCCTAACACAGCAGACAGGAGTGCGACTGAAGTAGTTAGGGCGGTAGTGAGACATCTCTCTCCCTTCTATGACGTTTCAAGATATGAAACGGGAGGGCCCTTCATTAATATTAAAAAGGGAGAAGTTTTGAAATTCTTCGTGTACCCCCCCCCCCCCGACTTCTTTTTCCTGTCGTGGCGGAAGCAAACAATAATGTACACGTTCGTAGGACAGTCACTGCTGTCCTCTAAGGACAAATGAGCATGTCACTCACACATCAGCGACTGTTCGTCCAATTTTCTCATGACAGACCGTCCTACTGGTATTTGGGAACAGCAATCAGGAAAGCTCCAGGGCGCTGTCAAGAGGCCACCAAGAGATGGCCAAAGCTTCTGCATCCTCCGATGATTTTTGTGGATCTGCGGGGTTGTCAGGGAATTACTGCATTCGTCGAAAGGCTAGTTAATCCGGCTTCAGCCCACTGCGGTCAAGGTTCAGCCTAGGCTGTGCAAGCCACTAGGTTGGCTACATGCGGTCAAGGTTCAGCCTAGGCTGTGCAAGCCACTAGGTTGGCTACATGCGGTCAAGGTTCAGCCTAGGCTGTGCAAGCCACGAGGTTGGCTACATGCAACTTGCAGCCACGGTTGTCATGGATGTTTATCTGGGTGGGCCTTTAAAACCGCTGTGTTCACGGTTCACCGCTATCCCAGCTTGAAATGGGATGTCGGTCAGTCCTCTAGCGTGAAATAAATTATAATGTCCGACCCGCCATTAGTGGCACCATAATACTTCAAGCTTCAAGCTGTGGTACATTTGCTCATGAAGGGCTTCACGCATGATCTTCACAAAGAAGACCCCTGCTGTGGTCGGGAAAAAGTCGCCTACCTGGCTGTTCAGTCACAGCACCGGTGGATTTGACATACACTGCTTCACCGACTTGCACTAGACCTTCTTCAGTGTTGAACGACCGCAGTATGTATCCGAGGCCCTGGTGGCGTACTCCGATGAAAGCCTTCTCAAACTTGATGAAATTGTGAACAGGTCTTTCTGATGTTGGTCTTTTTCTACAATGACTCGGCAGATAAAGATTTGTTTCACTGTGCTCCTTCCCAGTCTAAAAAGGATTGTTCCTTTGCCAGTAGTCCTTCAGCCTGGCCTTTAAATCCTCCGACCATGATTTTGAGCATCACTTTGCTGGGGTCGCTGATGAGGGTTATTGTCCTCGGGTATAGCGTGGTTATATTGGGTGAACCTCATTGAGGTACAGTGTGGTTTTTGACACCTCTACATCAGAGTCCCTGTCAGTCCAACTATCCCACAACAGCACCTTGAGTGAGGTATGGGAAACATTACTTTTCCTGGCCACATGGTACTACTTAGTGAGAGAGCGAGAGAGAGCATCTGAATGTTAAGCCTTCCTGTGCTAAACAGTGAATGTCTCCCATCCTCGGTACTCCACTTTATTACTTGTGCAAGTTTTTTTTATAGCAAAGAACATAAAACAGCAGATTTTGGTTTATTTGAGGAGGTTAGAGGTACATTTAATTACGTGAATGAAATATTGTCGTCACAATCAGCCACAAATAACGCCAACAAAAATCGATGTATCAAAGCTTTGTAATTCTTCTAACTAGATGATGGGACAGACGAAGACGTGAGAGTCAGGACTGGAAAGGCAACAGCAGCTTTTCATCATCTGAAGAAAATATGGACATCCAGAAACATGAGCACCAAGATCGGGTGATACAACACCAGCGTGAAGCCAGATCTGTTCTGTGGGGCCGAGACATGGAGGACCACTGGCGCCCCCACAAAGAAGATGCAGACTTTCATCAACACCTGTCTGAGGAAGATACTGCAGATCTGTTGGCCTGACACCATCAGCAGCCAACAACTGTGGTGACAAACAAGAAAGCACCCCGATCCTTCAAAGATGTTGGAGATGGATTGGCCACACCCTCCCTAAACCAGCTAACACCACAAGCCCTTACATGGAACCTTCAGGAAAAGAGGAAAATAGGTTCGAAAGAAAAAGATATCAAGATATCGAGGCAGATACCAAGGGGACGGGCCACACCTGGAGGCAGCTAGAGAGGCTGGTTCAGGACAGAGATGACTGTCCCAGAAAGGATACGAGGCGACGATGACGATGATGATGATCTAACAAGATGAAAGAGCAATCAAGCAGTAAACAATTTTCTAAAGTTTATAAAAATAGACTAAAGATAAAAAACTGGTCTTTTTACGAAGCTGCTAGTTGCCTTGTAAAATATTTCAAATGCAAAGAAGTGCATTTGAACTGATATACAATGATATGTTCATTATCACCAGTTTAGGTTTAACATATCAACTTGTTTCTGGTCCAATGGCAGGTCATTTCCAACATGATGGCCGTCAAACAAAAATTATTAACTATTCCGCTTTGTAAAAATCTGTCCATTAAATCACAGATTTGCAGGCCTGTTTATTGTCATGGAAGATTCTTAGATACCTGAGGGTCTTTTTAGAAACATCCTATGACATTTTTACTTTGGTGAAAAAATAGCAAACCTGACCAATAAAAGATTTCATTTAAATATGGCCTTTTATGGTAAGTGCTTGACTAAACTTTTTTTTAGTCCCGTGATAATAGTGGTTGGCAAAGATTTTGTCATACTGGCTAGCGAAAACGGTTATTCCAAGCAAACTTGATGTCATGACAGTTTCCTTGGACCAAGAGACAACATTTTCAGAGTCAGGTCACTGTCATGTCCCTCCATAAAATATTTCATATCAAACCTCCAGTAGTGTTCTGCTATCACTGTCATCCACCCCATGGGGTTCACATGCACTTGGAGCTATGGGAGGTTCACAAACATGCACCTCACTGTGTTCACGTTGTGTGCTTGGATTTTCAGGAGGTTCACAAACAATCTCCTTGGCATCAATATCAGATCGAGCAAACCTCTCCTCTGCCAGCAGAAGTAAAGGCACTGAGCCGCACACCGAACCAAAGAGACACCAGTTCATCCAGGTTGTACCTGACAGACATGCAAGCACATGCACACGCACATGCACACGCACATGCACACATCAACAAACACAAGCACACATGCACACATCAACAAACACAAGCACACATGCACACACACAGAGATATTTAAAACTGCTGCAATTTTCTCCAGATGTAAAAGTGGAGGAGCACAGCTAATAAATTGACAGTTAGGACCCCTTGAGTCCTATAAAAATATATCTTAGATTTGTGACTACAGATCAAAAAAGGATCCAAGGATTTTTATCCATATGTAAACACATGCCAGCACATGTAAGTGTGCATACACACACACACACACACATGCATGCGCGCGCGCACACACACTCGCAGAGAAAATTCTGAATCTGTTCATGAATAAGTCATCTCAATGTAGTCCACATTCACACACAGATAGTAAAACTAACTCGATTCTATTTCTCTTTGTTTTCTTTGTATCGTATACATATAGTAACAACAAATTATGAAAGTGAGACAAGCTAATAACAAAACTATATACAGCAAAGCTAAGGCTTTGGGGCCTTGCCCCTTGTTCAGGATGGAGCACAAGCAGGTACAAGCACTTTTGTTCAATGCACTATAGACTACCGGTGAACAACTTTCTGAACTCCACCCCCACCCAAACACACACACACACACACCCAACACACACACACACACACAAACCTCCAACACACATGGACCCAACACACACACACACACAAACTCACCAAGATTTGGGATCTCCTGGATGCTTAAAAAGACCACCCCTGCCACAATTGTCATCATCTGCAAGAAACAGGAGGACACACCCTCTCCAACAGGATATGCCGCCTCGCACACAAGCTCATAGAAGAGAGGCGAGCATCCGTCCAGGAACACGCCACTCAAAATGATGGCAGCTGTTATGCTCACTGTCAAAAACACAAACAATTTTCAATGTAAATTATCACGCTTAAGGGACAAATAAGATATGGTGATCACATCTATATTTTGTAAAGTAAGACCATAATAACATATTTTGTAATTAGACAATAATAACTAAGAAAAAAAGAAAGAGCAAGACTTTATTAATTTGCTATGAGAAGTAAATTACAAGCTGCAGTCAAAAGAAGCAATGGCTTTTGAAGCAGTATTCTAAATTTCTGAAAATAATTACTGTGGAATCACTTTTATAAGATGCAGTGGATGAAATGCAGTTCTCACCAGTATCCCGTGGTAGAACATCAATATAAATTAGTATAAACCAAAGCAAGAAAATTGCTGTGACAATGTAGAAGAGGACAAGAAATAACTTCAGCTGCCGGAAAAATATATCAGCAAATCTGCAAACACAGATGACAGATGTAATTGTCTTTTGCTTCTGGGTTTTAAAAATGTGTAGCAGAACAACAACATGCTAATCAGCGCTATAAAGATGAAAGATGGGCAAGATGCAGATGATGATGATGAAGCACTGGACATCAGCCCATTTACAGCAGCAAACATTAGAAGTATTATGGTGGTGACTGACAAATACAATCCAAACCTGAGAGATTCTGTTTCAACATTATCATCTGTGCATTCTGCTGCAAATGACTTCAGAGAGAAATGCTAAGCCAATGCGATCACTTCAAACTAATATTCTACTAAATGCCTCGACTATGATTTATGTCAAGTCTTTTTTGGAACCAATGTTTAATTAATGCCAGTGTTATGAAGATGGTTAGAAAGTCAACGAAATATGTAGCATCATTTTATACCTACCTGGAAATGACAAGGCCTGTGGCACAGCCTGCAACTACTGAATAGAAACCAAGCCAGCCTGCCTCGGTCTGCACAAAGCGATACATTTCATTATGAATGTACAGTATGCATTTTAGTAGATATGCAAAGCCTTGTGGCCAACACACATACACATGTATGCATACATGCATAAATGCACACACAGACAAACACACACATGCGCATGCACACATACCACTAATTACACCAGAAAGGAAAACACATCTTACCTGAGAAATATCAATGGCATTGAGATTGACATCGAGTCCAATGTCCCAGACCTCAAAAATACCAATTGGCAGACTGTATGCCAATGAAATCAACCAGAACTGCTTGTTCCTGAGAGTAATTATGAATAATAATAGTAAATCTGAACAATAATAATAAATTTGGCATTAACGTTTGCATGGTTAGTACACATTTGTAGTGAATCTGATCTCGAATGGAAATAATATTACCTTTAGGTTTTCAATTATTCTAAATATTGTAACTTTTAATTTAAATTTAGTATTTCTCCTCCAGAAACTCTCTTTCAGTAAGCAAACAATTTTTTTGTTTTGTAGCTTCTGACCTGGACAGAATTAGACAATGTACATGTACCAATATAGCAACAATCTATACATTAATACACAAAGTAATTATCAAACGGCAAGACATGGTCAACACTGTGCCCCACTTCCTCCTTTGACAGCTGCCCTTCTGCTTACATGATCTGCCTAACTTCACATCACAAGAGAAATCACATGCGGTCCAGTCTAAACAATCTACCTGATTAGCTTCACCAGTCCAGGTCGGAACTGTTCCCTCTCCATGGCAGCCGACAGACTAGGAGGCTGTGGTGGTTTGTCAGGGAAGTACAGCAACACCAGCACCAGCAACAGACCCGCTGCTCCAGCCTCTTTGTAATTTTACAGATAAAACCAATACCACTGAATAATCATTGCTAATATGCTTGAAAACATCACTGTACATTTTTTTCCTGAGTGGTTCACAATGCTTAGGACAGTCACACACATCCATATAAGAGGTGGTGACAATAATTTTAAGCTACTCTAATTGTCCACAAGTCTTTGCTCCCACAGTACAGATCAAAGTGCTGATAATACAAATGAAAATTGCTCCTTTAACTTTCCATTTTCAAATTAGAATACATCTCATTTTACTGTGGAACATACAGTTCTCTTGTTCAAATTTCCAGTTAGATGCCATTCTATCAGTCCTATGAGATTCTGATATAAAGCACTGAAGTTTTCAAATTGGGATTAATCTGTGTACACCATGTTTTTAAAAAATGAAAAACTGGCCAAAACGTACTTACGGTAGTACATGTAGTTCACAATTCCATGCTGCAAGTCTGAAACCAGTACTCACACATCAGGACCAGTGACTACACAGGTAGCATTTAACTACACTATGTGCATCCATGCATGTGGATGTCCATGAAAGTTCTGTGTGCATCAATAGGTATGCATGCATATGTGTACACTCTGCTTGACACGTGCATGAGCGAGCTATTTCCACACGTCTACATAGCAGAAAATTTTGCACCAGCATTTGCACACCAGTTAACTGATTTCTGAATACATTTTATATGATTTATTATCAAAAGATATGTACAGGGTACCCACCAGTATTGTTAGACAGCTGAGGATCCATTATCAGATGCCCAGTCAAATTGCTGCCAAACAATCATGCAATGGCATACACCTTAGGACACAACCAGTACTGGGCATACTGATTATCATGCCAGTGGTAGGCATACATCATGTAAGTAGTGGGCATGCTGCTTATGTCAGCAGTAAGCATACTGCTTATCATGTCAATAGTAAGCATACCATTTATCATGTTGGTAGTAAGCATACTATCATGTTGGTAGTAAGCATACTATCATGTTGGTAGTAAGCATACCATCTATCATGTTGGTAGTAAGCATACCATCTATCATGTTGGTAGTAAGCATACCGTCTATCATGTTGGTAGTAAGCATACCGTCT
>SMGT01015885.1:269249-285056 GCA_004794575.1 Lanistes nyassanus | reverse complement strand
GTGATGGAATCATCATCATCGTTTTCATCACCATCATCCTCGTAAGAAAACTCCTTTTGGCATGCTCATGACATGGCCAAGGACATAAACAGATGTGGGGCAGCTGATGTCTAACAAACGGGACCTTGATAGCTCTGTTGTTAGAGCTGCAGATTAGCATGTAGAAGGACCCTGTCTGCTATGGATGGGAAGAACATGCAATCAGGACCAAAAATCACTGTCTGCTGGTTGCATTAGACAGTGTGGCCACACGTTTAAGGGGGGTTTGTATTGAACATTGATCGGTGCTGGGTTAAGGTGTATAGGTGAGGTGTCCACTGGTTTAAGGGGCTGCTACAGACAGATTTTGCTATATATACACCAAGATATGAGTGCTTTAGGGGACAGCATGGTACAGGACATCTACATTCCATAAAAGCTAGGTCAGAGTGGTTACAAAGGCATGAATGAAACTCGAAACATTTCTTTTGGTTACTGCAACTACTAAAGGGTCTATATTTTGCTGCAGTTTCAGAAATTAACATCGGTTGTTTCCTCTAGACTCTAAATGCATAATCACACATGAAACTCCTGCCCACATTCGCACTGCGCTGCCTTCCATGAATTTTACGACTCACCCACTTGTTTCCAACTTTGTTAGGTTATGCCGACATATATCCTTTTACTTACTGTTAGCTTTAAAACGTCCCTTGTGAAACCAGGTTTGTTTCTTTTTTACGCCGTGTGTGTTGTTCTTAACTACGGATAACTTTTACCATGCTTGTCAAACACAGTCTACAGACGACAAACTTTGAGACAAACCAGTCCAGTGTGACGGAGTACAAGCTGTGTTATGACTATGATAACCGATACGTGGCAGAGTAACTTCCCGATGATTACTGAAGCGTGAATTAAAGAAGTCTTCACTCCGACTTCAGTATTAATAAAATGAAAACAATAAGTTTGATCTTAAACTTTTGTAAACACCAGATTAAAACCCTACAGCAAGCTGCAATCAATCACACAATGTTTTCACGTATTAACTCACCCTCTTATCTCCGAACCATGTGGTTACAGGTGTGAGGTGTTACAGTGTTCTGCGGGTGTCAGCACCGTGGCACGCGATCGCGTCACGAGCACCATTGAAAAGCTGTGTCAAAATGTAGGATGGTTTTCGACAATCAACCAGGTTCGCTGGGAAGCACTAGTCGCTTCTAAAGACCTCGCACGAGTCCCTATATACCCTTTGACTTCGGATGAGAAGGTGAAGGCCGTCGCTGAGTGCGATTGCTGTTTCCGGTCGTCTGCAGTGTGTAGGTAGATCTAGTTGTTTTACCGAATTGTAAACAAAATCAACAAACGAAAAGAAGACAGCTAGACGGCTTTATTTTATGGATTGGCGAACAATACATCTTCAACAAGGCCAAGATGATGCCAAACAGCAATGAACCTCTTTTAGACTTACTCAAGATCTGGCTCGTGCTCCCCTGACTAGGTGGGTTTCACAGGCGTATATCTAGCGAACCTAGGGAAATTAGCGAATCTAGGCTAGCGCGTTTGACGGCGGCTGCTACAATGTAGAGAAGCTAACCCAACCTAACACCCGGTGGGCCTACGCATCAGCGCAACAGACAACAAGATGGCGTCGGCAGTGCTGTGTGTGTCGAGGGTCGGAGAGTGACGATAATTCTTTTTGTTTTTATTTTACACTGCATTAAGTCGAGTTTAAAAGCACTTTGATTGAGAGATTGAAAGAATAGTCATAATAAACACAGCTTTTTGTTTGGAGTGATGTGAAAGTAATTTTGTTTTGAATAGCGTTACTAAAAGACATCAAGACCATCTCCAAAACAATAAACACATCCAGTCGGCAGAACTACCACCCTCAGCCAAACTTCTGATTAAGAAAGACACCAAACAACCGTCTTTCTAACTGCTGCCCAAGATACACAAGCCTAACAACCCTTGCCGACCCATCGTTTCAGCATGCAGCTGCCCCACTGAAAACATCTCTGACTACTTGGACACCTTACTCCAACCCCTTGTGCAACGGTTCCCCACCTACATCAAAGACACTACAGGCACTCTCTTACTCATTGACCGGTTCAATTCCTCCAACACCTTCACACCCACTCTCTTTTTCACATCGCTTTACACATCCATACCGCACACAGCTGCCCTGACAACCCTCTCTTTTTTTCCTCGACCAACGTAGCGACCCTCACCCTCCCACCCACACTTTGATCATGTTGGTGGAGTTAGTCCTCACACTCAACACCTTTGGGTTCAATGGCCAAACTTTCCACCAGATCAGCGGTGTCTTCAACATCAAGCGTCATTTCACCTGTACCAACAAAAACATCATCTATGCCATCTCATGCATCATCTGCCCCACTCTGCTCTACATCAGTGAGACTGAGCGCACTCGCAATGATCGTTTCAAGGAACATCTCGCTGACACAAGACACAAAAGAAACACCCCAGTTGCAAGACGATTTAACATCCCACCACACACCTTAGACAACTTGAAAATCTGTGCTTACTGGCAAAACTCTGGAGACTATAGACCGCAAGAACATGGAGTCCCCTTTCATCTCCCTCTTCGGCACTATGGCGCCCACAGGACATAAAACATTTACCTCTCTTCCACCTATTTTCCTCTCCCCTTCCCCCTCTCCTGTCTCCCTTTGTAACCACGCCCACACCTGTTCTCCCTGACCCTCTCCCCCACCCCCTTTCACTAGTCCCGAATGCACACACCTCCATCTTGGCTGTAGTACTCGCCACTCATTGGCACGCTCTGCCTCTGCCTCCTATTCTCTGTGTATTTCTCCCATGCTCTTCATGGACATCGACAGTCAGGGTCCTTGTCAGCTAAGTTATCTTTATTTATCTGTTTGTGCCCTCCTGAAGAAGGGGTTATGCCCCGGAACGTTGACTTTTGTTGTCTAACTCTCGTTTGGCTAGTTCCTTTTGTTGTACTAAAATACTATCGTAAAATGTATGGATCGTTCTTAATGCTACAGCGGTGACTGCAATTTTTAACACGCAGTGCTAGTATGGTGCACTATTTCCACTGTGCACGTGGATACTACAGTGGTTCTTGTTATTGCTAGAGTCATGGATGCAATAAATATTGCTCATTCATTTGCTGTAACAATGAAAAAGACAACACGTCCTCGGCATGCGCGGGGTTTTTTTTTTGTTTTTCATTTTGAAACCGCTACGATGCATTTCATAGGCACATCTACTGCTCTAACTTCACTGCATCTATCAGCTAGATTTGCTAACTCAGTAACTGCTGTGAACTCCGCCTCTGGATTCGAACCGGAAACCTTCCACCTGCTAGTCCCCAGCTCTACCAACTGATCGAGCTATTCAGGCCCTTCGATTTAGGGCTGTGGACAGCAGAGAGCACTTCCGTTAAATACAGGGTTTTCAAGACTGCGGACGTTTCCGGGTTGCTGCTTCTCACAATAGTTTGAATGAACCTAAGTAGCTCAGGCAGTCCGTGGCTCCGTGGTAAAAGCATTGGTTTCAGCGGCCTAAGATGCAGAGTTCGGCACTTCTTTTTTCCTCCCACATTTTTACAACTTTCTTTGGGGTAGGGCAAGGGATAGTGGTGGAGGCATAAGGACAGAGGTTAAGCGATGGGCTAGCTGGCTAGCGGTAGGGTTAGGGTTTAGGATCTTATTACATTCTGAACGCGGAAACACTATCCGCCATGTTTGTGCTGGATGTTCTCTCCGTAGTAGTACACCAGGTAGTTACTCAGTTATTGTGTGTGTTAACCAACCTACTCGACAGGCTTGAGGAAAAATAGCCATCAAGGCAAGCTGGCCCAGAAACAAATGTGAACCTCACTCCCCATGGACCCAAAGGTTATGGTACTATTTTTTTTAAAACAAACGTATGCAAGTGAGCTGGTACATATGGAGTAGAGGGGTTTCCTTTTACCATAACAATGCTGTCCTGATGAATATCATGATGGACTGCAGTGCTGGTGGAATATTACCCAAACCAATGCTGCCTTCAGTGCTTGTGGAATATTACCCAAACCAATGGACTTCGGTGCTGATGGAATATTCCCCAAAGCAGTTTCCACGAGTAATAAATCCATGCTGGATAGTTTAAAGTACTTGCTTAACACCAGATTGCTCCAGTTGCAACTTTTATTTTATTTGAATCATTTTCCATCGACATTAAAACTGAAGTGATAGACTGAACAATGAAGAAGACTTACAGCTGTGACTTGCCCCCCCCCCCCAAAAAAAAATCCCTCACAGATGCACACACACAAAGCCAGCAGTCAGACAATAAGCATCACTATATGGTTTTAAATTTTATGATTATACTTCAGAAAAAAATCAGGGAAGTACAAGTCACCCCTTCCCTAACTATAGCAATTATATATATATGTGTGTTCTGTAAGCCAATGTACACAGGCATAACCATATGTATACATGAATGCAAATACAATGTACACTTTTTAATGCCTTCACTTAATTATTATCATAACAGTGCCAAACAGGATTTTCAGGTTTGAAAACTTACAGCAAAACAACAAAAAAGTTAACAACATTCCACACAAAAAAAGTATTCTGACCTTATAATTGTTTATTTTTACTTGGTTAAGTTCCTCTGGGGTCACCTTACCTTTTACTCCAAGCAGCACTCATGTTTATTCTTGAGTTCTAAACAAAATACACATTTTTTATGCTACTCACCAAGTCTTAATAGTGACGCATTAGCCTAAAATGGTTTATTCACCACAAGTTTTGCAAAATCCATGTGCGGGCCATGAAATTGTTAGAGAATTGTAAATGTAGGGAGACATATGCAAAGTCACATTTTAGTCCACCACAATGAGCAGAACTGCTCAAAAAACCCCTCAAGGCTGCTGGTTTGTCGAATGGAGGCCATACTCTTTCTGCCAGTGTTTGTCACTAATGATCAACAGCTGTGGCTGAGACATTTCCAGAATATTATGAGTATGACTGAAACTGCCCAAACATGGGTATCCACAAGTAACCACCCCTCAGAAGTACCTCCTCATTGTGCTGTCTCACAGAGCAAATGCACAGTACAATTTTAAAAAAAACTATTTGAAGCTGGTACATCAAGGTTTCTTGATTACAGAACAAATGGAATAGTACAATTTAAAAAAAGCTATTTTAAGCTTGTAATTGTAAGCAATCTTCCAGATAAGAATATGACTGTAAATAGAAAAAATTAGATCTTTAAAGTGTAAAGAAAGAAAGAACACCTTTATAGAACTAATTATTCTTGCTCTAGGATGCACTTCTTGACGTTGCTGTCAATGATCATGACACCCCAGACACCTAGTTAAATTGCTGTTAAAGCTCCTTTGAACAGATGAATAGAATCAAACCTGCCTTGTGCAGACTCTTTGACTGATGGACACCCTCTGTCTTGGGGAAACTTATGATTGGCAAGGCAAGGGTTTGGCTCATTTGAACAAATGAATACAATCCAACCTTGTGCCTGATGGACATCTCGTATCTCAGAAAACTTAAGATCAGCAAGGATTAGCTTCCAACACTAAATGACCTCTGACCAACAGACACCTTTCAAACTTGGACATGAACAATGATTTGAGCTTTACCTTGAACTTTACCTGTCACTAGGAGACAGCTTTTCCTTTACGTGCATTTTGGGTCCGACACAACCTCCACCACTTTTTTTCTTTCTACATTCTCAAACACCTGTGACTCCATCCAAGAACTCATACCCATGAGTTTGTTTTGAAATCATTAGTTTTCCTTTACTCATTACCGATTAGGTCAGTGGGACTCTAAATATAGATGGTATCCCTTATAAGAAAAGAACAATTCTAACACTTGATTAACGTGTCAGTGTTTTAAAACAGATAGTAAGAGATCTGTGTGTGGTATTGCTCAGGACTTTTGATTTGGAAAGATATAGATTTCAGGCATCAAATCTGATCTCAAGAATGTACTCAGAGAATGGGAGAATCGTGGCCGCTCCAATCCGAAATATACGAAGAAGAGAAAGATGTAAATGGACCTGTGGACTGGTTCTGCACAGAGAGATCGAGGAATCTACTGGAACTAGTGGACAACCAATACAGGCACAATTCTACCTTCGGCCCCCAGCACACACACACACACCCTCCCCCCTTGGCTTGTTTTTCCCTCTCTCCCATCTGCATTGTAATTTGTACATGTATTTCAGATGTTTTAAATGATGTGTGACAAAGTAATTTTAAATAACTTATCATCAATTTTAAAGATAACTCCAAAAAATGTGCTGGCAGCGCTATACATAGCCCAAACATGTAGCAAAGAGAGGGCGAAAAGAATGGAAATAACTGCGCTGTGGTTTTTATCTTGTTCTAAATCTACATTGGCTTTATCTTGCAAACACATTTAGGTCATGTGTTCTGCGCAAGTCAAAAATTGGTAAATATATTCGCATATGGTTTACTTTGGAATCTGCAAATTTAATCCACTGAAAAATCTCAATCTGAAAATGTGCAGTTCATTCAGTTTAACTTTAACTAGGCCCTCTGTCTCTCATGATCGATCTTCATGCCAAGTAAAAAGTACAGGTGCTCTAGTGTTGCCAAGCAGGAAACCTTAGACACAGAGACACCTGTCGTGTCGGGACATTTGGGTGGAATGAAGAGTGTCCGCACAAGGCAGGTTTCACTGTAGAGGAATAAACAGGGTCAGAATCTGTGCTTTGTTTAAAAGACGCTTGCCTAGGCAGACATTCAGCATCAACTGTGCATTCCCAACACTCTCACAATGATTGCCAATAACAGTTTCTACAGATTAAAGGCAACACCTTTAAAACTGATTGCTGATAGAGACAAAATCTGAACATTTTAAAATGCCAAGAATAACCTGTATCACACATGCCACAGCTCTGATCCCAGTTTTGATCATTCAGACTGTTCAGGATCAGCCCATTCTGTGCAACTGACTTAACTTCATGAAGTCTATTACTGGTTCTAGCTTTCTCTTCAAGTATCTGCTTTGTTCCCTTCGGTTCAATGGCATGAACTCTTTGTCAAGAACCTGCAGGGACAAAAAACCAAACAAATTTTGACAGTTATGAAACTTTATGTAAAATATTTGTCACCTTTGATATTCAGCACCTGAGTCAAGATGGACATCACCAACCACACAATAGGAGAAGCAGTAACAACAAAGGTCTTACCTCGATGACCGTGTAACCTAGCTTCCTGAGATGACGCTGACGCATTGCAAACTCCCCAAGCAAGTGGTAAGTGTTGACACAGAAATTGCTCGAAGTTATGACTAGGACAGCCACTCTGTATAAACAGATTTGCAGTTTTGAAAGCATTTCTCTGTGGGAGAACTTTGCTTCCTTTAAATATTCCATTTGCTAACTGCTGCAGCATATTCATAGGCAAAATGGTAAGTGAATATTTAAGAAACTTGTGCATCTGATTCTCTTTAACACAATGCTACCGTAAGGAACAGAGATTGCCCGCTCCATTGGCAAGGCTTTCTGCCGTAACGGCGATATTAAGCCCATATGCGTTATGATTTTTAAAATTTCATCTGCTAATCTTTAAAGGGAAAGAACTCTTACAATCGAAAGCTGAATCATTTCTTCTAGAGTTGCTTCCCTTTTACTGTGTTTTAAACTGACAATGAGACCGGTTTCTGGCAATAATTTGAAGTGACTATCCACATGTGCTCTGTCACTTGAGAAATGCTAGATTTACTCTTCAAATTACACGCTGAAGAGCAAAATGACATTGTTTTGCAAATTTGCTGTGATAAAGTGGATGAAGACAAGAGTATTTGTGCCTGAAAGAACCAAGAAAGTGATTACGAAGAGAAAAATGAGCGAGCACGAGTTGTAAACAGTACTGACAGACTGGCGAGGAATGGCGAGGACTTTTTGATCTCTTCAACTTCAGTTGTGTTTCCATCAAAGGATTTTACAAATTATGGAATAAGGTCCAAGAAACGCGGTAAGAAATGAGGTTTTTTGTTTATTTATGTTTAAAACTAAGTTTAAATAACATTTTTAGTGTTTTGGGGGATTTTTTATGAATTTTTGAAAAAAGGCTAAAAATGCCCGGTGCCGGATGGGTCGAGCTAGGATCGCTACGGTAGCATTGAGTTAAGAAATTTCCAGATGAACGGTTTGACATTGATAAAAATGTGTATAAACATGACTGTGGCATTTTATGGAACATTTAACTATTGGGGTAATAGTAGCACTGTTAGTAACCAGGTGAAATGCACCATAACATGAAACTAAGTAACTATGAATGTGCTACCGACCAATATGGTGAACAGCATGATAAGCAAATATCAAAATGCAACAAAATACCTTTTGTCTTCTGGGCTGAGACACCGATCTTCTTGACATGGAACTGGTTTAGGAATTCCTTCTGATGAGACAATTACTTCTGCATCTACAACAAAATCCAAAAGAAGGGAATGGCATTCATACAGGATTTTTCCCCAATCCACTGGAGTACATATCTGTTGCTTTTTTCATTTCTTATTCTGCTCTACACAAAATTACTAATTTTTAAAAAATTAAAATCGAACAAAGTCTTATCTTTTCTGTTAGCTTCAATTCAGCTGTTTACTGCCTTAATTAATGCTACCAGAAGTTCAAAAGTCTGCTTGGGTGGTCTAATGGTTAAGGTGTCTACTTTTGAGGCGGGAGGTTGGTGGTTGACACCCTTGCCAAGTTATACTTGAGACTTAAAAAGTGACAGACTAGTAGCTGCCCTGCAAGATGACTGGGAACATAGAGAACAGTTCTGTCATGCAATGCACAGCAGGACCTTGCCCCACAAACAATATCGGTTTCATATTTCAGAAAACATGATCACCAAAAAGCTTCCTTTTCATATACAGTAGTGAATGAACCAAGAATTTGGCTCATCAACTGGCCTGTTTTTTTTAAAATACTGTTTGCACCTGTCAGCACCATTAGACACACCGAATTAGCAATTCAATTTTATAAGGTAGAAAGAGCATGAAGACAATGGCCTTACCTAACAAATACACCCAGTTAGCTGCGAAAGGTTGCATTTTCACCATGCTGCTACCCAGGAGGTCTTCGAAGCATTGTTTCAGTCGTTTACGTATAATGTACAATCTGGTGTCTGCAAAAGAGAGGACGGACTTGTAAAACTTTAACATAAAGATGACAGAATGATTTGATGAAGTTGACTCTGATTTTCACATTGGAAGAATGACTTTCTTTCTACCTTAGTTTATTAATTTTGATAGTGGAATATAAGAAACACAGTAAATTTTGAGATATTGACTTGAAACCCAGTCAAATGTAAATGGACATGAGCTTATGATCACCAACCTGTGGATTCAGATTACCTCCCCTAAGCTTTCAAGCCCATCTACTGGTTCTTTCTGTATTTCTGCCCATCACCAGTTTTCAATAACCACACTTTAGACTGTAAATATGTCAACAGCAAATAATATCGAATCCGTACAATCCATACAAAACTGTAAACACTAGTTGAAAGTACTAATTACTAAATCACTGCAAAGCAGCGAGTGGCAGAAGTAGGAATACCTATTGTTAAAAGATATACTATTTAAGTTCTGTACAGTAGAAAAGTTCATAACTTCAGCTGATTTCTTATAATAGTGCTATACTTGTTGATAAACTGACATGTCACTTACCTCTCCATTTCTGTCTTGTCACAAGCTTGAACAAACATGGAATATAATAACCTTTTGTGTCAAGTTTTATTGCTAACTGAAGCATCTCCAGCCAGATCCCTGCCTCTTGAGACTGACAAAAAGCTGGGGACAAACACAGGAAGACATTTTAGACAACAAAAGGGAAGACAGTAATGAAAAAAACTGACAAACATTACCTAATAGTTATGAAAATAGATCATGAAGCCATAATGTATTTCATAAGCCTTTTCCCCTTTCCTTCTGTACCACGGCTAATTTTTTGTTTAATCTCAGGAAAAAAATTATATCTGCAGCTGTCTTGAAGTTTTGACTTTCATCAAGCAGTCTTTTCTGAAAGTAGATTATATAACGACACTAATCAAAAATTAAATAATTCATTAGTTTGCAGCAGATGATGTCTACTAACCATTGACCTTGCTCAAAAATGAGTAAGAAAACACTTTTCGGACAATGTTAAGTGGTATTTTGTCCACAAAAGCAAAGGAACACAATAGTTGACATATTTGTCCAACATCTAAATCACTGAAGTTCTTGTCAATCATTTTCTCTGCTTGCGACAAAAATCTTCCAAGTTCATCTTGAGGAAGATAGTTTAACTGTCCAAAAACTCGTAGCACTGTGAAGAGCTCCAGTGGCCGGTAGGTGTCACCATGTGTACAGAAATGTGCAGCAGCTGCATCAAAGATGGTTGGTGAATAGTAGCGACGACTGCGACAATACTCAACAACCAGGGCTAGCAGTTCTACACTCAGCTTTTTACCCTTTGCAGGAACATACCGTTCTAATGCAGACAAAAGGTTAGTATCATAGAAGTTGAAGTGAAGAAATGCTGAGACACACTGAATCAACTCCTGTTCTTTCACTTCATGAATATTGAGAAAAAGCCAGGTACCAACGTCCTTGACTACATTAACCTGTAGTGCATTAAGTTTCACAAGACTGCCAAGGCATAATACAATTTCTGTGCTTTTCAGTTTCCACCATGTCTTGTGAAACTGTTTCCCCAAAACTGGCAGGAGAAATTTATGAGATGGTGGAAGAGACGACAAAACAATGGCAATGCTGTCTTCAGACATGTCCGACACCTGTTGTCCTATGTATGCCCATACACAGTTAACAAGTTCTTGATCTCCTTCTGCTATGTTAGAACACATAATGCTCAGCTTGCACAGGTCTTGTATATCAAACTGACCCTCAGTGATGCGTTTCTTTACTTCCTCTCTAACTGCCAAGGTGCAGTTTTCTCCAAAGTCATTAAGAAGCAGGTAACATGGGACCAGTGATCGCAGACAATTATTTGTTAATTTTGATACATCTCTTGCCACTGCATCACACAAACCATTCACAATGGCTTTATATACAAATGAGTCCAACTGATTCCAGTTTCCATTAGATCTTTGAAGTTCTGTTAATCTGACAAGTGTGGCTGATGCTGCATTCCCATGTAACTGACCTGAAGGTATGTTCAACAATTCATAAATTTGCTTCAGCGAGGTGCACTCTGCTAAAAGACACCGAAAATGTATATCCTCCGAGTGAGCTGATTCTCCCTGATAAGAATGAGTTACAAAGGGAAGCATGCTTTTGTCCATTAATCGAACCAGAATTGGCAATTCCTGAAAGTCCACTCCATTTTGTGATAGGATTGTTGAAAATGTGACAGTCTTGTTTTTTTGAAGTCCAGTAACAGATGTTCCGAAGAGCTTCACAAAGCCATCCCTCCTCCATATGAGTAATAATGGCAGGCTTGACTTCTGCAAGACTGCGCACATAGCATTTAACTGCCTGCAGGCAACCCGAGAAGACCTCCACAGAGAAAACTGCATCATCGTGTACGTCATACTGTGTAACTGTGACTGCAGGCTTCACACTTAGAAGTTCTCATCCTGTTGTTTCTTGATGTACCAAATCCTGGAAAAAAAAACAAACAACAACAAAAAAGGAATAAAATCCTCTCCAGTAAAGCTGAAGGGTCATGTTACCAACAAGGCACCTTCCACAGAATATAAACAATGTGCTATGGTCTGTGAGACTAAACACACTACACAGTCTATACAATCCAGCCTGACATAACACACAGTACCATGTGCTATTTTAATTTGTAGGTTGCAAAACATCTTCTTGTTCTTTTGATAGTTTTCATGAACACCACCTCATTAATATGTAAGGCACCAAATGCTTTGTTCCCCAAACCATACAGTCACTAGGTTAAGTCAGGCCAAACTTTACACTGCATATGTTATATCAGGCTGAACTGTACAGAATGTGTGTTTTGCTGTATCATTGTATGCTTTGTTCTGTGTGAATTGTCCAGAAAAGTTAGTAATAATGACAATTTCATTAATTTCAGCATAAGTAGGCTAAATATCACATATGCTTTTTATAGACATGAAACACATTCTAATGATATTCATTATCCAGGTTAAGCATGAGCAGTTTTCATTCCAGTCCAGAGTACATTCAAACCATCATGTGTGTATCTCTGAGTGAAGATGATACATCTAAGGTCGAAATAAAAAAAGGGTAACAGAAACCCTACTTGGGAAAAAAGAGTAAGTTAAATTAAGTCAAGTTATCCATTAGGCATAACTAAAGGCATACTGCATGGTCATAGTGAGGGCTGTCCAAATCTTATTTAAATGGAGGTGTGTTATTTAAACATAACCAGATACACATACTGCAATGGTAAAACAAGGTTCTTTAAATTTTATTTCATGCCCTAACATTATAAAGATGTCTGCCAATGTCAAATGTGCAAACAGGGGAAAAGGGTGGGGTGGGGTGGGGTGAACGACTGCTAAGAAGTGTAGTAGTACAGAGTTTGTTGTTTTACACACAGCTGCAAACGAGGTGCATTTCAGGATGGTTGTAGTAGCATAAGTGCTATTTCTTGTATTGAAAATACAGTTTCAACTGCTGTACTAGATCTATACTGAAAACACAAAACAGTCCTCAAATTTGGTTGGTTTTTTATTTTATTTTATTTTTTTGCATTCTTCTACAACTAGCATCGCGCTAAAAGGATTTTACAAGTGTCTCAAATCTAGGCATAGCTGAGTCCAGATTCTTAGTTTTAGGCAGTCACTGACCTGCATCGATCTCATTACAGCTTACAAGGCCTGTTTGTACACAACAGCCTGGAGGCGTCTTGAAAACTTTTTTTAAAAAAAGAAGAAGCTTAAAACGTGGTATACCAAAACCACCAGCACAACAGATTAGATTCAACATCAAATGTCATTCAAGAATATATCCCTGAAACTTACAGATGCCTAAAATGTTATATAAAGCTATAGACGAACTAAGAAGGCTTAGTATTAGATTATTAGTATCAGTATCAATGTATTAGTACTTAGTATTATTAGTAATGTATTGAGTATTCATTCTTTAATATTGTAGTCTTAAATTAATCATCACCCATGACACTCCTGACTCCATAAGTTGTAAGTCGAAAAAGTGGCGGCGGGATTACTCGTTGTCTGGAAGATTTGTATGTGGAAATACCTTACAAATGTGTGTCGCGTATTTCAGACGCGGGTCGTGTAAGGTGTGAGATGTTAAAAATAGTCGAAACATAGTCAAAAGGAGACCTTCCCTTTACTGCTGCACATGTAACATCTTAAGGGACGTAACTTTGGCTGCTTCCTGTTCACAGCGAGTACAAGCTGGTACAAGAATAATAAAATAAGTAGCTGCAGCCTGGAGTAAAAATAAAAATGTGGTAACAAAAAAGGAGAGTGAGTCAACGCTAAAAATGACAGGCAGCGTCGACGTTTCGGGACACATAACGAAGGGTCAAGTGGAGGCTCTGCCAATCACGCATGGAAGCTATTTTTAGCTTTGCTTATGAAGCTTTGTACTGTAAAACATCAATCGAAGCGCCTCATTTTCTGGAAAGCTGCTGAAGTCCGCTTTCGCTGAGCATACGCACTAGGATTTTTTAATTACGTTTTTATAATTGCCATAAAAGGCAGCTTCAAATCATGATTGGATAGACTAGACTTGAGGATTTGTTCATTCGTTTCCAGTGTTTATAATAATATCCGTAAAGCTTCTTTCGGAAATTTCTTGTAGTGATTTAGATGTTGGACAAATATCTCTCCACTTGTTCAAATAAAATTCCAAACATATTGCTTACGACCTGTCGTCTGGTGTGCACGTTTTAAAACTACACCTTCCCCCTATAGTTCCGCTCCTATAATTGAATTGATACTTTCTTATGGGGTAAGATTTTGCTGAAATGGTCAAAAACAAGGGAACCGAACCAATTAGCTAGAACAGGACAAAGACAATCTATTGTTTCGGGGCACTACCCCTTCATCAGGACGACACAAAAACGACGAAAAAAACCAAAAAAGAAAAAAAACTTAGCTGCAGTAGGTGTGGCGCGTGGGCTGGATAGCAGGAAAATGACCAATTAGGGACAGTGGGTAAGAGGGGGTCAGAGACGGGCAAGGTGGGTAGGATTGGCTGCCCGTCTCTGACCCCCTCTTACCCACTGTCCCTTGGTCATTTTCCTGCTATCCAGCCCACGCGCCACACCTACTGCAGCTAAGTTTTTTTTTCTTTTTTGGTTTTTTTTTTCGTCGTTTTTGTGTCGTCCTGATGAAGGGGTATTGCCCCGAAACATGTAGATTGTCTTTGTCCTGTTCTAGCTAATTGGTTCGGTTCCCATGTTGTAATTTGGATTTTCCTCCAAGCGGCAGTCACTTATTGTTTTTTCTTTTTTAAAAAGGGTCAGCTTGCAAGAGCGCAGGCCTATCTCCACTTCCCGTCATAAGAGCGGTCGTAAGGTCCATTCCCCCTGTGCATTTTACATATACCTGTAGGAATGAACAGAAGATAAGGACGCTGGCAAGCAGCCGGGCTGGCTATGAGCGTTCGCGGCTGCACTGCTTTTCCAGACGTACATAACGGGGACGTATAATTGTAATTGAAGTACGTTAATTCCCCCTTTACATCCGTAGGGACAGGCGATGGGAACGCCCTTGCCACCCAGATGAAGGTTTTACGTGTAACATATAGACGTTACACACGCTCATTATGTAGTTTTAGCTCATCTGTGACGACAGACGAGCGAGAGGTATAGAGCTTTCGCGGTACAGAGGAACTGGGGAGAGCGTGCGTGCGCACGAGTGCGCGAGGGAATGAGGGGAAGTGGGGTTCTTAACGGAAAGTAGGAGAGTATATAGATTACGTACAGGTTATCTCGGTATGCATCTGTGATGATTAAAGACCCAACAACATATCAGTGGAGGCCTGATGTTCTGAAAAAGAAAATGAAAATGCCAATCTCTGTCTTCATATTCGTGCTGCTGGCTTCGTGTTTTCCAGCGTCTGATGCAGTGAGTCTTGGTGCGTATTCATAAAGCGAGTCTTGGGATCTATAGAGTAAGTCTTTGTGTGTCTTCATAAGGCGAGTCTTTATAGGTTTTTTTCCCGTAGAGCTCCTGCATATACCTGATCACAGGAGGTACGATTTCACCCTGCTTTTTACATGGAAGTACCATTAGGGACTCCAGAGTCTACGATGTCTGCCGGTGTAACGTCCGACAAATTACCCCCTTCAGAAGTAGCCTCATCTGAGGTATCTTTGGCGGCATTCTAAATTCATCCCCTTGTATCCACCTTTACGAAATAACCACTTTCTATTTCTAGAAATACCCTTCCAGTATTCTCAGTACGGTGCAGGCCGGGTGACACCTGCTTGTGAAGAACAAAGGGTCTCATCAGTCGCTGTCTTGATGTAACTATTATCCCTCTTCTTGGTCTCTCTCTGTCCCTTGCTCCCTCCCTTTGTTTACCCACCCGCCTGTGTGTATTTGCTGTGTGAGAGAGTGCATGCGCTCAGTTTACGTCGACAGAAAATGGCACGTTCACATTTCTTGACATATCTAGCTGAAATTGTGCACATTGCCTAACACAACTTCTCCACGAAGCATGCTTTGCTGAACATAATACGTTTTTGTCATTTATTAAAGGCCCAGACATCTGTTTTGATTCTGTGAAGACAATGCTGTGTATTTTTGTCTAATATAAATTGATATTATTGTGATGATTCCATATGTTAGACATGTAATATGATGGGCAATTCATCCTTAGCACCTTGCTTATAGACGCT
>SMGT01015885.1:243657-259573 GCA_004794575.1 Lanistes nyassanus | reverse complement strand
CCGATGACAAAAGGATTCTTGACAAAGCAGCGACAACGTAAAGATAGGACTCCGCGCAGCAGATCATTATTGTGGAAGCCGGCGTCAGCAGAAGCATGACACCATGGAATGAATGCGTGTGTGTATGTGTGTGTATTGTTCGAGCGCGTGTAGTTGCGTGCTATCAGTGAAAATGAAAGAAGAAAAAGAACCAAAGGGAAACGTTTGGAGGATCAGTGAAAGAGCAGATGGGAACAAATCCGTGCAGGATAAAATCGCTATAGTTACGCAAGTACATCGGCCTGGGAGTCACGCCAGCACCATGTGGCCTGTTCTCAGAAAAAGGAGGTCAGCGGACTGTAGGAGACCTTGAACGTTTGGTGCCAACGTGCACTCCAAAAACTAATGTTTGATTATATTTTTTTAAATGTCACACCTGTGCACACAGACTTGTAGCTTTTGGAGGGTGGGGAAGACAGAACCATGGTAATTTGAAGAGAAATGGCCAACAATAATGTCGCAGTGTTGTTGATAAATTAATCTGCATCTTTTGTTCACAAGTCTTGTAATCGCTACAACACTTTCAGTGTCGTTTCTTATTAACATTGATTAGAATGGTAATGCTAGGACAGGTTCACTTGGATTCCTCTTTAGTAGCAAACCCTAGTCCCCCAAAATTTGAAACTTATTTATGTTTATACTGCAGACTCGTACAATGTAGACAGAAGCAGTCTTTCAGTCTCTGGCATCTCCGCGGGTGCCGCCATGGCTACACAGTTCCACGTGGCCCACTCAAGCATTGTGATGGGAGTTGGTCTTGTGGCTGGAAGTAAGTGCTGCTTGAACAATAATCTACTGTGAATTATCCTTTGTTATGTATGTGCTGCTTGTACAATAATCTACTGTAAATTATCCTTTGTTATGTAGGTGCTGCTTGTACAATAATCTAGTGTAAATTATCCTTTATCTATGTGCTGCTTGAATAATAATTTACTGTAAGTTATCCTGACTTTCCTGAGTAGGTGCTGCTTGGATAATAATCTACTGTAGATATTTTCTCGTGATTATACGCAAAACCAACAAAGGCGTCTCGTGAGCTACTCTATAACCATTCTGTCCACCATTTGTAAAGTGCTTATAGCCAGAACTTGCTTATATAATCTGAGCGCAGTCTAGCATATTGAATTCAAACGACGCCAGCACGCTTATAAGCGGAAAATTGTGTTTATAACGGTCTTAAAAGATAGATACATAGAACTTAGGAATAGGGCGGACGTAGAAGCGTCCAGCAGGAACAACTGCCGTGGACGAGACCAAGCACCACGAACACCAGAGTGCCAGAAGAAAAATCAGCAAGCAGAGAACCAGCATCTACTCAGCGCCAGCACAATTATACAGCTCCGCCCCCCCCCCCAAAAAAAAATCCCCTCCCCTTTTTCCCCATAGTGGGAAATCACTGCAAGATGGAAGCACTCTCCAACCAAATTCAACAAGAACAACAAGAAGAACATATTGTTCTCAGAAGAAACGCCGTCTATAGTAACTGCCGACCTGTCATGACAGTGTATTGTTGTCAGAAAAAACGCCGTCTATAGTAACTCCCGACCTGTCATGACAGTGTATTGTCAGAAGAAACGCCGTCTATAGTAACTCCCGACCTGTCATGACAGTGTATTGTCAGAAGAAACGCCATCTATAGTAACTCCCGACCTGTCATGACAGTGTATTGTCAGAAAAAACGCCGTCTATGTAACTGCCGACCTGTCATGACAGTGTATTGTCAGAAGAAACGCCATCTATAGTAACTCCCGACCTGTCATGACAGTGTATTGTCAGAAAAAACGCCGTCTATGTAACTGCCGACCTGTCATGACAGTGTATTGTTGTCAGAAGGAACGCCGTCTATAGTAACTGCCGACCTGTCATGACAGTGTATTGTTGTCAGAAAAAACGCCATCTATAGTAACTCCCGACCTGTCATGACAGTGTATTGTTGTCAGAAGAAACGCCGTCTATAGTAACTCCCGACCTGTCATGACAGTGTATTGTTGTCAGAAGAAACGCCGTCTATAGTAACTCCCGACCTGTCATGACAGTGCCATACATGTGTTCGGGCGGAAGCCTGGCCACGGCCACCACCACGTGCATGGTTACACCATCGTCAATCTCGATCTCCTCTCTGGTGTCATCTACCAACTCCGCTGCTAACATCAACAACATCGACGCCACCAGCAACATGCAGAACGACCGTGTGTGGATATTCGCCGGCACGCGCGACACAGTTGTCAACCCTGGTCAGTGCTTACAGTTCGTTCTGTTCTCATGCCTTCTTTCTTTCTTGAGCATTCCGCTCACATATTCTTATAACAATAACAGTTTGGTTCGACTGTATTGCTTTTTTCTCGTAACCATGCATTTCTCCACATTCTTTGTTGTTGTTGTTGTTGTTGTTGTTGTTTCTTCATAAAAGATTTGCATATTGACTTTAGGATATACATGTTCGGGAACCATTGTACCTTTCTTACTGTACTTATAGTTTCCTGTTACAGCCGTGTTTTGCGTTACATGAATGGGTGCTTTCAGTCAAACCACGTGCTTTGTTGAACTGCTAGCAATCCTTTCACTAGTAAAGGTACTTTATCTCCACGAATTAGAGAAAATATATGTGAGACACATCGCATCAGGTGGTCTGAAACTGCTGTCTGCTTTTTCAGTTGCTGGAGAAAAAACGCGAGAATATTACGCGAACTACGTCAACCAAAACAATATTAAGACTGTCTTCAATCTTGCAGCCGAGCACTCTATGGTAAGTGAGGGTTAAATGAGGGTATGCAACAAAAATACTGAACAAACGTTGAACTTTTACAAGGTCATAGTTTGAAGAATGTCTTTGGTTTCTTATGTTCACTTCAATCCTTTCATAAAAAATGCCGGAAGTATGTTGCCGTCTGCTTACAGCATTTATCAGTAATTTAGTCTAATCGTAATAACACAGCCCAGCTTGTTGGAGATTGCATGCAGACGATCAGAGAAGGTGTCGATGAAAGGCTTCTGCACACGGACAGACAGATCGTAATAGCTGGTTGAGGAGAGGGAAGAGCTGTTCTGTGTGTGTGTGTGTGAAGTTAGTGGAAAGTAGAAACAGTGTACTAGCAACAGTAGTGATAGTGATAGTAATTTCACTGAACTAGACAGAGTCTAACACTATTCTCATTGCAGCCAACTTCCAGTTTCGGAGGCAGATGTGACACTCTAAATTCTGATTACTACATCAACAACTGTAGCTACGACGCTGCATTTGAGATTCTCAACCACATCTACGGCGACAGGCTGGTGAGCAAAACATTTACCTCCACCATCACCACCAGCAACAACACCGTTATCTCTGGGTTGTTACCGTGGTTTTTCTTGGGGACTTCTTTCGTTCTTTTCACTCGTGTCTGTCAAGTCTAGTCATTTGCTTTTACATCGTTATATACTATACGTCTTGTTTCGTGTTTGATATACGTTGGCCTGCCTGCATAATGTGTTCCCTTTGCGTATGTCTAATTCTAGTGTGTCTAGACCAGCGCGATCTTCTGACAATAAACTGAAAAACAAACAAGCAAACAAACGTAAATATCTACATTTTAAGTGGCCGTTCTTCATTCTCATTTAGGTTCTCAATGTTTTCCTTCCATTTTGCAGAGTCCGCCAACAGAGGCCCGTGGTTCTGTAAGTAAAAGATCCTTTTAGAAGTATTTATGGCAAAACATGGCAGCATAATACAAAAAATAAAAAAAATAGTTCCTAAAACGAAGAGCAGTATAAAAGGGATATATTAGGAGGGGCACATACTGTGTTGCAAGTGCGTCTGTATGCATTATACGCAAAACAACACAACAAAAATGACAGCAAGTAAGTGAAAAGACCAGAAAGCTGTTTATACAGACGTGACAAACGGATCTCCACTTACAGAAGATTATGATGAAAGGTTTTAGCTTTCAAGGCTACAAGAATGATTTGCAAGAGATACCAGGTCTCTTTAGCATTATTTTGATGCTAAACAGAACCCTCAAAACATCGACGAATGCCTACATCAAAGTGGTTTTGTCGGTGGCATCTGTCTACAGTTCATCCAATATGACCAAGGGGACTTCTTCTACTACGCGTCCCCGTCGTTCTACAGCATGGACGACAGCGGCTTTGTGTACGTTCCAACTGGATGCGCCAGCAAAACTACGTGTGAGAAAAGAATGAATGAACGAACGGACAAATGCACGAATGAATGAATTAAAAAACGATCAAGTAAACAAGCAGATATACAGAGAAATATCCAACCAAACTTGCAGTATATGCGAAGAACAGTCGAAACAAAGTTTACTTTCTTAAACGTGATTTTTAACATTTTGTAGACAAAATAAATCTATCCCATCAGAACACGATTGTAACAAATGGAACATAAATATTCTATAACCGATTAAGGAAAGGACAGTAACGTGCATTGCCAACATTCTGTTTGACAGCCTGTAAGCTGCATGTTGCATTCCATGGATGCCTGCAAGGCATGTAAGTATTCTGCTTATTACAAGACGACGATATCGATGTTGATCATGATGTGAAGTTGTTGTCACCAGCATAAATCATAATATACAACCATGTTTATGAGACGTTCTTATGTAAAGATATATATATATATACCTTCCTTGGCTTTACCTCAACACTGACTAGACCTAAGTCTTGATTTTTGTGGGTTAGGAAAAGTTTGAAATCAGGGCAACAAAAAGTTATTACGGCTCCCCTCTTCCTTCCATGATTTTGCATGTAGGTTTAAGAAGAGACAATGTTTGACATCCCCCCCAACCCCACTCCCGGCCTGTAGTGTGACGCAGCAGCTGAGTCTGGGACTCATGATATCGCACTTACGCTTTGTAACATGGTCAGGGCACCACAAACGACAATGTAACATGGTCAGGGCACCACAAAAACGACAATGTAACATTGTCAGGCCACCACAAAAACGACTGTAACATTGCTTTACAAACAGGCTTGGAACCACCACCGCGAAAGATGTGACGTCATCCGTGTGTCCACTATCCACCCTTCCTCGCATGCCACGTACACGACAGACATGATCAGCAGGCGCGTCTGGCCGTCGAAGTATTTTTATTAAGCAAGACTGCACTGAACACAGTGGCGTACGTGACGGTTAACAAGGAGTTTGAGAATTCTGCCTATATACCGACTCTTCTGTGCCTAACACTGCATGCAGTTAGAAGTCCCCCCTCCCCCTTCTGCACTCTCTCTCTCAGGAGTCTTCTAGTGGTCTACCTTGGTCGTCCTCTCTCAATCTTCCTTCCAATCCCCCCCCCCTCACTGGTCATAACAGCGTTCATATCCCTAGCCTTAATGTCAAGGACAAATTTCTTCGGTCTGCACAGGCGGGTGTGATTGGCAGCTGTGTTCTCGGTGACTTTAGTGGACAGTGAATGGTTGGAGTTATATGTCTTTTCTGCACAGGGGGAATTTTGAGTGCCGGACGGCTCAAAATAGTGTTTCTAACATTTTATGTATGTCTGCCATGAAGTCTGTTGAGTGCGTAATTGGAGGTCGATTCCCAGGCCTGTCTTACGCTGGAAAGGTCTGTATTGATCTGCACCGCATCTATCCCCTAAGTAGCATACATATACCATACAGCCTAACACCCATATATTGTTATAACTTGCACCACTCGCCGTGAGAACGGCTGAACCCGAACTGCACCAGCTCTACATAGTCACTGGAACTGGAACTCTTCATCTCACGCAGACGCCAGACAAAATGACACACGCCCGCGACCAACCCACGCAAACTGTAGGATAAACAGGAAAGGAAAGCCTGCGCCACACAGGCAAACGCGCTTCCTCTGCATATTAAAAAAACCATTGTAGTCTATATTTCTCACAGCCTCTTAATCCACGACAAGCAGGCAGTGTTGATTATTTGAATTTCGTCCAGGTATCGGATCGGTGACGTGTACGCACGCCACGCAGGCTACAATGAGGTCGGGGAGGCCAACAACATCATCATACTGTACCCTCAGGCCAAGAACTCACTTATGAACCCTAACGGCTGCTGGGACTGGTGGGGGTACTCCAGTTACTACTTTGGTGAGTTTCTTCGTCCTACCCGCTTTACTCTGTGTGTGTGTGTGTGTGTGTGTGTGTGTGTGTGTTGGGGGCGAGGGGTAGCCAAAGGAACGCGAGTTTGCGTGTGTTGCAAGTTGATGTAACTTTTTTTATCATCTTGCTTTGCGAATGGAAGTGTGCACAGATGAACAAACACTCCTGAAAAATTCAAAATGGCCAGTCATCCACCATTCATCTTTCAGGACAAAGCCGATTTCTCTGCTCCATCAGCATCTCCATCCCGCCCCCACTCCCTTCTCTGTCTCTCGTCCTGTTCATCCCCTATGCACATCCACAAACCTACATCTGCTCACACTTAGAAACTTGCGTGCGCACTGCTGGCTATTAACCAAACTAATTCTCTGCATCTATGTGGGTGCGTATGCGTAAATGCACGCATGGCTATATGCGTGCATTCTTTTGTGTGTTTGGGTGCGCGTCTATATGCCTGATTTCAGCAACCAAGTTAGGTTACCAGATAACTGCCGTCTACAGGATGATACAGCGGGTCATGGGCGCTTAATCTCACAGTACTCCCTCCAGCAGTCATCAGTGGCAGTGAACCGAAAATGTTCATTTACTGTCAGCAAACAGTCCTTATTGTACTTCTATTAAATTATAATAAAATACTTTACAAACATGAAAATGCCGAGTGCAACTATTTTTTTTTCTTTGCTCTTGCTGTCTTTGAATTCGCCTTAAATTGTCTACTGAAACCACTGAACTTTGCGTTTAATCATGGAAAGTATTAGACGTTGCCTCATGAGTGAATTCTACTTACTCTCAGTGACAGTGTGTCGTTCCTTTGCTCACTCACGCACAACCGATGTCAAAAGGACGACAGGGATGTACTAATATAAACACATATTTCTAACACCACACCCACCACTGCAAAACAATATGTCACTGACCTGTTGCCGCCACAGATTCAAAGACCAGAAGTCAGTAGTCGCCGTATCTTAGTTACGCTGCTTTGCTGACCACATAATGTCACGAACGCGTATTGTTTGCAGGTCTGAAATGCTAATATCTAAAGGAGAAGTAATTAGTGCGCATTTTAACATTCTATCAGTTTAAAACCTATCTGATGAGAAATACTTGAAAAATACTAACACCCTTGTAATTATTTTAATCCGAATGACAAAGAGTATATAACATGTCAAATAGCATAATGAACGTAGTTTTTACTGTGGGGCGACAATCTAACTACCATCATCTCCCAACAACATTAGCATTTCTTGCTTGTTAACAACACGCGACAAACCTGCGCAGTTAAAAGGTCAAGGCTAAGATCACTCTTATCCTTTAGAGCCACAAACAGTAGAGCCCTCATTGGTTGACTGCTACAGAACAGAGACTAGCGAATCCAGCAGTTGTTTACAAACCACACTTGGTGAAAATAAATTAGTTTGTTTCATCACTCATATTCTTCGAGAACCAGGTAGGTCTTGTTCGGCTTTTGGGGGCAAGAAAGCATACAATGTTGAAAATGTTTCACTTAGTGCACTAATCTTTCTAGAATTGCACAGTATGTTTGCTATCAGTGTATCGCCAGCATATAATGACGTACTATAAAAGTGCGTTGAAATAACTAGAAATTTCTAGTCATCGGAAATGTGTCGTAGTGGCGATAGCATGCCTTGGTGCTTGGTATCAAACTCGAACTAATCTTTTGTCTACTGTGATCTTCTAGGGAAACCTTTTTAAAGACCGGATAACTTTGATTCCTTCCTAGTCATAGATCTATGATTGTCGTTACTGGAGTGTTAGTGTTATCAATTACAAACTGTAATTGAACTTAGGTAATCTAAGTACTGGCTTGATTAAAAACAGAACAACCGGGTTCTCATCGTCAATATAATACTGCGTGATCCACATTAAACAGCAGTCACTAAGGTAAAGTTATTTAGTCTTATGGCTTAAGAATTCTGGTGTTGCTTACTTTCTGGCACTTGTCAGCAGCAAAAGATTAATTTATTTTTGAGAAATACTTTTGTAGAAGATACCATTGCTCTACTATTTTGTTCAATGTGCTCATTTTCTTTCCATTTCCATATTCATCTACAGGATATCTTTTAAAAGACCATCATGTACAGCCCCAGTGATACAGAAATGGGCCATCCACAAGATGGATTCTTTAATGAGAACAGTTTTTCAGAAAAGTCAGTTAGACTGGGTAAGAATAATTAGTTCCTAGACTCAGGACTTTTATTTGATTGAAGATGCATGTTACCATATTGCTGTCTTTTAACAGACATTCATGTATCTCCTCTCCCTATCGTTTTTTGCTCACTGTCTGTGTTTGTAAATCACTAAATGTAAGGGTTTAACTGGCAGGTGCCATTTTTCACAAATCCTGCCAGAGTAGCATTGTTTTAAATTTTTTAAATTCCTCCACACTTTTTATTTTTTTGGTTATTGCCAGCTGAGCTTGCGAAGAAGAAAGGATACTGATCTGTCTGTTCTTCTCCCCCTCCATACCCCTGTACACCTCAGATGAGCCTATCAATTACTAAAGAGGTAATGCACAGGCTCATCTGAGGTGTACCAGTTTCATTGCATACGTTTCCATGCTTTTGAGTTTGGAAGTTTCACCTGTCTTATTAATTCTTGTTCGGTGGCAAAAATAAAAAGCCAAATGTCGCAGTGCAGTGGACTATTAGCTCTGTGCTATTTTACACAATTATTTTACTTCTCAGTATCTGATACACAAGGATATCTAGCAGCATTATGGATAATGGAAAAATAATAATTTTGTTCATGACAGTTTTAAATAATTTTGTATTCAGTTCAATCCCATACAGAAAGGCATAAAGTCAGCGCAGATCCTCTTTTTTAATGACAGGATTCATTCGGAGAGTCTACGCCATTTTATTTCTACAGATCCTGGTTACTGGTCTTATGATTGCTCTTTTCCTCTACGTGTAAGTATGACCAAGTCTAAAGTTAAAATGGTCTTGACATCATTTTTATACAAAGTGTTAGGTGTTGTAGATAAATCTCATTATATTCTTCAGTTTTTTTTGTTTGTTTGTTTTTTACATACACCCTGTGAAGCTCAGAGCACATTTTGCCAATTACAGTCATTTAAATTTGCTGTTCATCAGGTCTCATGGAAGAGATGCTGGTAAACCTAAGCCTCATCAGTACTAACTAGTTATGTCCCTTTTAGGTCTTTGTGATTAGAGATCCGAGCTAGCCAGTGTGGAAAAGCATAACTCTTTCAGGTTGAGTACATTTCTCTTTACACCAGCATGGTTCAGACACTCCTTTTTTCAGGTGCTTTGTCAGAAATTTCACTCTTCATTTCAATACAAAAGGAATAGTTGAAAAGGCCTGCTGGACCTTAATTTGAACAAATGTGTAGAAATTTTAGTACTGATGACAGCCCACTTTAATAGTCTTGTCAACAGAGTTCCTGATGCACAATCAGGAGTAATTTATGCATAACAATTTTAGAATCGTGAAGATTTTATTTATTTATTTTTGTGCATTTGGCCTGATCAGGGATGCTTATTTAGGCACAGTTGTGTGTTTTTGCGGAGAGGCAGCTTAATGTTCTGGGAATGGCTGAATGGGGTCTGCAGAATGTTTAACTCCATGAAATAATTCTTGGCCATTCCAAATTTTGAGCCAGCAACCTTCCACACTCTAGTCTGCAGCTGTACCCACAGAGCTGTCCAGGCCTCAGAAGTGGCCAGGGTTGAAGGTGGAAGAGTTATAGTGATGGCTACATTTGTATCCAGTATTTGTCATTCTTGCTTGCTAGTGTTTTCTTGGTTTCTATGCTGCCAGGAGACAGTTGATAGGAAGAGGTCATGACTCAAGAGCTTTCTCAGAATATTTATTCATAAACCATAGACAAGATTGTTGGGGTTTCAATGAGTCTGAGTGAGTTATCTTTTTACAAAATGACCTTCAGATTGCAGGCGAGAGGGTCATTTTCACCTTTGGTTTAAAAAAAATCGAGAAGCATTGTGTCAGCCGAGTTTGGATGTTTAGTTGACCAATAGAGCAACACAAGCATCAGAGTGCAGTTTTCTGTACATGCCGGCTTGTTAAATTGTTAAAGAACTTCTTAATCTTGAAAGGCTCACCTTTTTGTTAGCACAACAGCACTGTGACATTGCTAAAACCTCATTCAGTTTTGTGGTTGAAGATACCGGAAGTTTAAATAAAAATATCTTAATAGCAAGAAAACTGGGAATCTTGCTTATCCAGGTTGTTTCCTGTTTTGTCGTCAGACAGGCAGTGAGGCCAGAGTGCACCATTTTTAAAAACAAGTTTGCACCCTGGATTAGTAATTTCCACCAGCACATCACTAACAGTTGGTCTACATTCTGAAAACAACATTAAAGACAAGTGAAGGATCAGGGATGTAGCATGAGGTTTTAATCAGAGCTTTTTTTATTCTTCCTCCATGACTCCATGACTAGTGTTGATGTGATGCATATTATAGAAATTTTGAGAAAGCACAGAGCCACAGCAAAAATCATTTTTTTCCTTTTTCTTTTTTCAGGGAGCCAGTCAAAGCCTACTCCGTCAGTAATCCATGGATGTATATTCTTGGCCTGTAAGCAATTCTTTGATATGTTCCTGTGACTTTGATGAGACTATTTAAAGTAGTTAAGTAATTGTTAGTTTACTTGAAAAAATTACTCCAACAGTTTATCTTCCTGTTGTGCACCAACTTGTATTCTTCCCTCTGTTTTTTCACTTTAAAGACTGCCTCATACCAATGGAGGGAGAACTGGATGGATTTATACAGTGCAACCTTTGTATTAAGACTTTTGAAAATCCACCAGAATCAGGTCTTAACTGAGAGGGGTCTTAATCAAGAATACGTTTAGTGTAACCCAGGAAGAGTTCGTGAAAACATTTTGGTCTTATCTAAGAAGGGGTTGTAATAGGGAAAGTCTTAATAGAGAAGTTTTACTGTACTACACAAGTGTTTAGCAGGGACTTCGCAAAGATGTAGCTTTTCAGATGCATGAACTATTCTCTAGACTTCCATGTTCCCCATAAAATCCCATTATGGGGTAATTTGTTGGCATGCTCAATGGATATTTATAAATGGGGTTCAATTAGCATGGTTTTTATTAATCTGTTTCAGTGTGACAACCTTTATCATTCTGATTGTGCTAGCCTGTTGCCCCAACGTTCGCCGAAGTTACCCGATCAACCTCATCCTGCTGGCTGTGTTTGTAAGAAGTTCTCTTTTCAACTCAAATTTCAACATTCTTATGGTGCATTTCCCCAACACTCCCATCTCTGCTTTCTGTATTCTTTTCTCGGGTTTTTTGTTACTTCCTCTATTACTATGAGGAAGCAGATGGCTGCCAGCCATTTTGAATTGTTAGTGGCCATACGTTTTAGGCCCATGTGTAAAAATCCCAAGAAATAACCGTAAGCACTACAGACAAGAATCAAACTGATTTTTAAATGTAGACCAATGCTGAATAAAATCTTTTCTTACGTTAATCTTTGACTTTTAATCAAAGTTAGCTAAAATCCAGCAGAAATGAGATAACTGAAATCCACTGTGCACAAAACCTGCCTTCTATACTGTCACGCCATTTCGGTCAGCTGCAGGTACATTGGGAAAACCTATTTGTATGTTTCCAACCTCAATACATGATCAAAGAAAAACAACCTCATAAAGTGTGAATGCCTGAGCTACAAGTTTGCCCCCTTTATATAGTAAAATGGCAGAGACGAGAATTCCCGAAAATTGGGTACTGGGGGAACGCTCCTGACTGCTAAACTTAGGAAGGAATGGGTCATTGGACAGGGCGCCTAGCATCCAAGGTGTTAAAGCACTGGTCTCCTAACCCAAAATGCTAGGTCGATACCTGTTTGTCATGCCCCACTTGCCCCAATTCATCCAGCTGGGAATGGGTACCTGACTCAGCTTAACCGGGCAGGGAAAGTAAGGCAGCCAGGCAGAGAAAACAGGCAAAGGTGACCACAGAAAAGTGGGGGTCTTGTACACCCTTGCTCCCCTACAACCTAAAACAGATCATGGGACAACCCTTTACCGTTTACCATAAGTGTCTCTTGTGACATTTAAAAAAATTTTTTACTTCCAGGTTATTCTTAATACCAGATAAAATTTTAAGTTTCCAATGCCATTTTCACATATCACATTTTGTGTTGGTAATTAACTACTATATTCACCCTTTATATCATAAGCAAATTTTGAGTGAGCTCCCCTGATTCTAGTGGAAGTCTAGGGAGTCTTTCTATTTAGTCGATGAACATTCAGTACATGCCTCAGTGTACAACAGATAACCACTTCCTTGCAGAGTAACTTAAACTGTTTGCTTATTGTTAACTTATGTGATTTTTTTTTCCTCCAGACTGTCTGTGAAGGATTTCTTCTGGGGACCATCTCCAGGTAATGGAGAACAACACATGCACAAATACATTTAACCCATATCAAATATTACAATTTCCACAAATAATTATATTTGATTGCATTATTTATATATAACAAGCACATGCAATGATACATTTCCAGAACCTAATACAAATTTGAACCAGACTTTATATTTTTTAATCTTATGAGTATAGGCAAAAAAGGTCACCTCATGTTTTGTTTTTTTGGGGTGCAGCCATTATGAAAAGGATGAGGTGCTTTTGGCTGTTGGGATCACAGCAGTAAGTATTTTTATTCGAAGATATTTTTTGCTTAATGACCCATTAAAAAAACTTCTTACATTTTTAATTACTTCTTTGGGAACAATTGGAATTTTTAGGAGCGTTCTGGTTACAGTGACTGTAAAAATAGTGTCTTCTGTCATGCTGAAATGAAGTAGCATTTCTTTTATTTGTCCAGGTATGACATTGCACACCCATGCGGGCACCCACCCCCTTCAATTCCAATCTGTTTTTATAACTTTTTCGGAGGAAATTGCTGCTTTATGCTGTTGTCACTATCACTGGGATGTGGTCTAGAATGGAACTAAGCTTTAGAGAGAGTTTCATCAGGTTCTGTCTTTTTCAGGCTTATTACTTTGAGGATAAATGATTTTGCTATGTGAAACAAGGATGTTAACTAGTAATATTAAGCATCTGTAAATTGAATTGATGAAAACCTTTTTTTTTTAATTTTCAGGTTGTGGCCCTTGGGCTGACTTTGTTTGCGTTTCAGACAAAGGTAAAGTTATCCAAAATTTGTTACACAGTGTTGAAATCCCTTTGACTTTTTTGTGGAGCGCCTTATGTTACCACACAACATAAAGTCACAGCAGTGAGAATCTGATGCATCATGGAGTTTGAAAGCACTTTGGCACAGCATAAAGTTATTACATGCGGATATAAATGTAGTGTATTTTTCCCAGATTAAAATTTTCACTTTCTGTTTCCATGTGCATGTGTGGGTACCCCTAGTATACATGACGAGGGGCTGTGTGAGTGTGTGAAGGTACATGGACATTTTCTGAACAAGAACACACTGAGTCTACGCATGCTTTCTTTGCAGTGGGATTTCACGGTGATGGGAGGGCTGCTGTTTGTGTTGTTACTCATCCTGGTTTGCTTTGGATTTCTGTGCCTGATATTCCAGAACAGGGTATGTAACTGGTGCATGTATATGGTAACAACATTTTCAGCACTTCATTGACTCCAAACAAAGAGACTCAGTAAATATTTACTGTGAGTGTGGATCTTGAATGTAACAAGGTCATTTTCACATCCCAGATAACTAGAATACTCTGAAACTAACCTGGTTATCACAAGAAACAAGTGAGAGAAAGCAAAATAAAATAAGACTTTAGTTGGAGAAAAGTCCAGCCCTTACACATGCCACACTGACACAAGTGTCCTTGGCCTACAGTGGTTTTGTTCTCTCTCATCTGATTCTTTTGTTCCCATGACCTTGTGTTTTGTGCATTAATTGATTTGTGTGGTGTATTGTGACTTCTGACCCATAGTTCACACACTTGTTACCTGGCAAAGCTACTGAAACACATTGTTTTCCTCTGATTTCACTTGCATTTTGCTCCATTCTTGCACAGTAATCTTTTGGAGATCAGCTGTACACATAGCTTCATCACCACAGCCTCTCAAACACAATGCAAAGGCCATACCAATAGAAACAAAAAGGAAAATCCTTAGGTGGATATTTTGGGATAGAACCAGTCCACAAATTAGCCTGGGTAGTTAACAATATGAATGTAAGGCTGTATATTGTATGCATATTAGTGAGTTAGGTACAGTACAGATTAGAACTTTCCCACGTAAAATAGGTCTCGGAATTGACCTACCATGCACTCAACACATAGTGCAGCAGACAGACATGCAATGTCAGAAACACTATTGTGAGCCGCCCAGCACCTAGTCACCCATGTGCTGAGTCAGCATTTCCCAAGCCATTCACTGGCCACTAAAGTCAACAAGGCGCAGTTGCCAATCACAGCCATATGTGCAGGCCACAGGGATTTGACCATTGACATCTAGGTTAGATCTATAAACCCTCTGGGACCAGACAGGGAGACTAGCTTTGGACAGAGTAGAGAGCGAGGAGGGAGTCGCCTATATAACTAGATATGCAGATGAAGATGCGGAGGAAGATGGAGACGGATAGAGAGAGGAGGAGGAGGGAGCTGTTCACAACATATAGTTAAACTAAAGGCAAGCCCTGCAAACTGGATGTTAACCGCAGTGCCACTACACTGAGCATCACATTGTGGAATAAAATATTCTGACATTCAAACACTCGCTTTTTGTGAAGTGCTGATATTGTAAAGTGTTTTTATATTGCCGTGACAACGTGTTTGGCTTTGCTGTGTGGGGAGAGACTCCATCACATTACAAAATACATTAATGATGCACACCATGATGATGTAGTGGCTTATGCCAAAGTTGTGCATATATAAACCCTATATTATATATAAACTAAATATATTTACCCTATTTTCTTATCACATGTTTACCAAGAAGTAGTTTGACCTGCCCTTAAGCAATTTGTGTTAAATGGTTTCCACTGTTTAAGTTACATATTTCATCATTAGAATCATTCCAGAGTACACGAGCAAAGAGTTCTTTATTGTTTGTTGATAAAAAGATCTAAATCTAAAAAGAGCATTGCAAATTACTAGTGTGTATTTTTAGAAAATGATTTTGTGTGTGTGCAGTATGTGAGCTTGGTGTATGCATCACTTGGTGCTCTGCTTTTCTGTGCGGTAAGTGGAATCTTGAAATAAAGTTTGATGCACTCTGATATACAAGAGGTTACATTAGATGACTGATCGTGGATGTGCACATTCCAAGGCAGGTGCATGTTTGCAGAACTACACCTTTGAGAAACTATTTTCATGTACATGTTATTCAACCCTATTGCAGTTGTCAAAAAGAGTTTCTTGACCTGTGTCACACTAGTGGAACTGACATTAGTTGAGGTGTGTCACGGACGCGAATGTATTCGCCATCAGATGGTTGTGACAGTTTGGATTTTTTGTTTGTTTGTTTGTTGCTTGTAAATTAATTTCGGAATTGACTATCTATATGCGAGAACTGTGTTCAGCTTGTAAGTTAGTTTCTGAGTTGGTTGTCTGTGTACAAGAATTGTGTTCACATCATCATGGTGTTTGGGCATTTGCCAGTACGGGTGAGTACTGTTCGGCAGTGACGAGAGAGGAAGTTGGAGAAGAGAACCAAGGGAGGCTAGGCTATTTTGGTTGAGTGACAAAACCGGTTGGGAATAATACTGTGTGGAGGAAAGTTTCTGTTGTCCCATGGTGAACAACAATGTTTTTGGAATACCTTACGTGTTTGATTGGCCAATGGGA